>VXBW01007041.1:145597-168275 GCA_013400375.1 Thinocorus orbignyianus
TTCCCTTTCCCCTTCCCCCCTCCCTCCCTCCCTCCTAGCGGGGCTGAGCCTCCCCGCAAACAGCCCTCCGGGAGTGCCGGTGCGGGGTCGCTCACATCCCCCTTGGGGCTGCCGGGGGTGCGGGGCGGAAACCCCGCATTCCCCGCTCCGCGCCGGCGGGAGGCCGTGGGCATTCCCGGTGCGGGGCGCTCCGCCTCCGCGGGGGCGGCACCGGCTCTATAATAGCCCGGCCGGCAGCCGGGGGCGGCCAGAGCCCGTTCCGTCGATTCTCTGCCCGGTTCCTCTCAGCTCAGCGCCGCCCGGCCATGCCGCTCCTCCGCCTCGCCTCCTTGCTCGCT
The DNA here is from genome assembly GCA_013400375.1 of Thinocorus orbignyianus. NCBI lineage: Eukaryota > Metazoa > Chordata > Aves > Ciconiiformes > Thinocoridae > Thinocorus > Thinocorus orbignyianus. The sequence continues at coordinate 145,936 of VXBW01007041.1, forward strand.
CTCCTGCTGCTCCGAACCGTCGCCGCCGAGTCGGTGAGTCCCGCCGGGGAGGGAGGAGAAGGGAGAAGGGGGTCTCCCCTCCGGCATCCCCCGGTGTCGGGAGGGAAAGGTGCTCCCCGGTACCCCTACCACCCAGGGATTAATGACACCTGTGCCCAGCTGGGTGAGATGGGGTCGAAAGGGGTTGGTGGCCAGAGGGCAGCTCCCTTTCCCTGTCTCCTTCTTGGCTTGCACGGTGTTCCCTCCGTTTGATCCCAGAGCTGCCTTCTCCTTGTCCCTGTTAGCCCCCCTGCCCTGTCATAAGCTGGCTCACATGTCCCTTATTTCCCCCTCCTCTTCCTCTCCTGTAATCAGGCTGGGTGGAATGAGAGCAGTCCAGGGTGCAAGGGTGGGTGATAGAAACCAACCGCTCTCTATTACAGCTTTGATCTCCAACTGCTGGTCGTGGACTTAAGTCCTCCAATCCCTTTTTTTTTATTTTACTGTGGATGTGTGACGGGTGAGATCCAGCCCCTGGGTAGGCTTTCCGACCTCACCTGAGTTTGGTCGTGCTGGTACCTGGTGTCCCCGTGTGTGCCAAACATTCCTCACTTCCACATGGGTGGGGAAAAAAAGAGAAGTTCACGTACCATGGAGGGATTAAGAGCCTCTTAAATATGTAACAAGGCAAAACAGTTTGGATGCTTCAAGCCAGATACATGTGGGTCTCACCATCTTCATGGCAAAGCAGAGATTTTGGGATTCTGCCTTCCCTGTTGGTTGTTTTCTCTGTGTGTCTGCTGCTGGGGCAGTCAGGGCTCAAAGAGCTGTGGGGATTAAGGTGACTGCGGGAGATCAGGGGGTCTCCAAACAAGGTTAAATCATCCGTGTTGCTTCCTTCTGGGCAGAAGGCTGGGTGGGCAGGTCAGAACTGATAAGTCTCTGCTGCTCCATTGCCCTTTAATCGGGACACGGGGTTGGAGGGTTGGTGTTGAGTAGGAAACTCCCACAGAGAGCATCTGTAGTCATTGTCAGCTACTCTCTGCTAAAACCAAGCAGCCCAAATCCACTTTACTCTAATCTGGTGTCTTTATCCCTGCCATTAAGCACGTGAATCGCTGGTTTGAGAGCTGGCCCAAACTGGTAGGGCAAACCTTTGGGGCAGACAGCATCTGGAAGTTGCATTGACCATGTTTGGTATGAAATGCAACTCGGTGTCCCTGGGGAGCAGAGTGGTCTGCAAGCATCGGATTTCTGCAAAGACAACAAATTTTGCACAGCTGTATTCTCTAATCCCTTATATAGAACTTGGACGGAGGATTTTGTCCCTATCTTTTAAGCTCCCTAAAGATGGAGCGTGCGCTTGAGGAGTAGCACTGGCCTCCTATAAAGCCTTATCCAAACAAATTGTTTGGGTTACGGGCTGCTGGGGAGGAGACGGATGACACACTGTTTGGGAGAGTTCTGCTGGTGCTCCTCCCATATTTTCTTTTTGTTTTTAGGGGTGTTTTTTTCTTTTTTAATAGCACTCCCAAAACGTGCAGAGCTGCACAGCATGTGGCTCCCCGTTTCTCTGTGCGGGCAGGGTGCAGACAGGTAGCTGTTTCTTAACAAGACGGGGATTGTATTTCTCGTGCTTATGTAAGAGCATGGCTGTGGAGAGTGATTCGGTGCTTGAATATTTTCCTAAGCCTGTACAAACAAAAATGCCTTGGCTCCTTTCCCCCTGCTTGGCTTTCTGGTGTAGATGGGATTTCTCCACGTGAAGCAATCTCGGATGTGTAAGAGGGTGGGGAATGTTACCGGAGTGTGACGCCGGCGCTGGGGCCGTGGGTGGGTGGGTTGTGTTACAACAGCCTTGTGTGAGAACATCCTCGTGTTCCTCTGGGGTGGGGGCGGAGGCTGGAGCTGAAGCCCGATGGCTGGGGACCACGAGGAGACCTCTCTGGTTGAGCCTTGGAGAAAGGCTGTGTGAAGCTCTGCTTGTGCTGTGCAAGGGTGATGGTCCTGTAGAAGATGCTTTGGGGGTCTGCAGCTGAGGATGGGCAGAAAGCCACCGGCACAGCCAAGAGCTGGCATCAGGGGACGTGACAAAGGACTTGAGGTCTGCCTGGCTTGGGCAGAGTAGCATCCTTGATCACTTGTGATTTTTTGCATCTGAAAGTGCCCCTGGCAGCACAGGAGGGAAACAAGGGTTATTCCCCTGCAGCAGAGGTGTTGGAGCTGTTTGACCTGCAAGCGGCAGAGCTGTAGCTGATGGCCTGCAAGCTTCTTCCAGCAGTTCTACTTTTCTGCCTTGAATTAAGCAGGAAAAGCCTCCGTGTGGCACCACATCTTGTGCGTCCCCCCAGCAGCGCAGAGGGGCAGCGATCCAGCCCAGGAGGGTTGATTGGGAAGAGGGGGAGGCTCCGTGCTGTGTGTGAGCTCTGTTTGCTGGTTTGAAGCAATGGTGCTTGGAGGCCTCCTGTTTGGCAGAGCTGGTGTCTTGTTGATGATAGCTGTGTTTGGAAAGTAGTGCAGCATTATTAATGTTAAAACCGGTTTGGCTTGTCCTGCTGCCATTGATCCCCGAGGCCTGTTCTTTCTGCTCTTTGCCCAGTTTCTCATCTGTCCCTCCCAATCAAATCAAGACATTGCTATCTGCACGTTTTACTTTATTTTACCTTCTGACTTGGCCAACTCACTGGGCAGCTGAACACGTGGAGCAAATCCTTGCTTTGCTTCAGCCTCCCTAAAACACAGAGCAGGAAAATTACAGTGTCTGAGGTAGCATCTTAGTCCTGACAGGATGGAGCCCATGGCTCCTGGTAGCCGGACCTAGAGCTGGCTACCAGACTTGGGATGAAGAGCCCAGCAAGTCATATGTAGAAAGAAATAGCCTCTCTAGCACGTAGTGCTTCATCAAACTGCACGCATAGCTTGTAGGGTGGAAGTTTGGTGGTACACGGTGCCCCTGCAGCCCAGCACCGTGTCCCTCCTAGCCGTGGAGGCCTTTGGGTGGGTGGGAGCAGTCACCAGTGGTGCTTGGGGCACAGTCAGGACAACAGTGCTGCTGCCCAGTTCTCCTCTGTCCTGAGCGCCTGCCAGTTCCCATGCTGGAGAACATTTTCTTGTGGCTCAGAGTTTTCTGAGCGGCTTACGCAAGAGGCAAATCGGGGCTAATCTCCGTACTTTTCAGACTTGTGATACCAGAGGCTCACTCACTCCAGGGAGCTGAGGCTGTTGGTCGATGCGACTGCCCTCTTTCCTGCCCCTCCTGTTGTCTCCCAAGGCTCTGGCACTTTGAGGTCCTGCAAAGGGCTGCCCTTAGCCAGTCCAACAGCCCTGAAAATGTTTTGTGTGTCTTCCCCTCCCCTCTAAGTCGCGGTTAATGGCTTTATTATTGCCTTGAGCTGCCTGAATGGTTGGGTTGGGGAGGCTGTTTGCTGCTCTCAAAACTCCGAAGAGGAACCTAATGTGACCTTGCTGTGGTTTTTCTGTGGTGGATTACTGCTTTCTTGGTACGCTTATGTCCTGCTTCCACCAGGAGCTGGAAGCTGCTAACCTGGCTTTTGGAATGATGATGGAGAGGAGGGCACCTGGCTGCTGGGCACACAGGCTTCAGCACAGCTCCTGCGGCTGCTCTTCCCCTCCTGCTGACTCCCGGTGCTGGGAAGTGCTCTGTTGAAAGTGTGCTGGCTGTTTGAAGCCACTTGGCTGGCTGTAAGTTGTGCTGCACTTTGTTCTCCCTCAAGTGGATGGGTTGATGGGCTTTGTCTTTAACACCAGGTCTTCTTTTTCTGAATTCACTGGTAGTGACTGTAGCAGCAAGGGGAAGCTTGATTGATAACTGTTCTAGGGTCTGCAGTGTACCTGACTGGAACTGACTTGTAAGATTACTTGAGTTACTGTGGCTCGTTGATCCTGCAGAGCTCCCCCGTTATCGCTTCAGCTAGATAGAACGGGAATGTCCATCTTGGAAAACACTTCCTTGCTCTTGAGTTAACGCTCACCCTCTTCAGCCTGCTCTTAGATCCTCGCAGCTGCCTTCTCCCCCTTGGCTCGGTACAGCTTGTCCCTTCATGCCCTCTAACAACAGCAGGGTTGTGCTGCTTTTACAGCCTCAGACGAGAAGCTGGTGTAGTTGAAGCACTCCAAAACCGGCGGGGACAAACCCTGCGCACGCCTGACCTCCGGCCGGCCGCTGCGGAGCATGTGTGGCTGTTTGTTTGAGAGCGGGTGGAATGCAAACGCTTCGGATCAAGGATTCAAATGAGTTGCCCTAGAATGAGACTCTTGTGATGAGACTGGGCTTGATGGCTCTGAATAGACAGAGCAGCCTAGTTACATTCTTTAACTGGTAATAAGCCACTGCTCCGAGCGGCCGTAAAAGATCTTACGTTAATGAGCTGTTGGGGCAGCACATCTAGATTAGTTCAGACTTCTATTTTTCTTTGGTTTTGTGACTGTTGTTTTTAAGCATGTGCCTGAATGGTTGTCCAGAGAATGCTGCTGCCTCTGCCCAGCTCTGCTGTGCATCACCACCAGCCCCGACGGGCAGCAGTCGTGCTCTGACTCAGGGTTTTTGGCACTTGCCAGCCCTGGCAGCTCCCCTGGCCGCTGCTGTCACCCTCTGAGTAACGGCCCTGGCCCCTTACCCAAAGCAGTGACTCAGGCTTCCGAGGCGGTGCAGCACACAGGTGGATCTCTTCTTACAGGGGAGGAAAAGCAAAATTAGAATCATAGAAACANTGGACCTGTTCCGACAGTTCCATGTCCTTTCTATGTTGAGGACTCCAGAGCTGGACACAGGACTCCAGGTGGGGTCTCACAAGCGCAGAGCAGAGTTAGAGCCGGTCTGTGCTGCCCTCGACACAGTGCCTGCACTGCTGCCTCCACTGACCTGCTGGAGGCTGTGGCTGTGGGGGGCAAAAAGCTGTTGGGCTCTGACACGATTGCTGAGTTGGCGTTGGCAAAGGCAGGTCGGAAAACAGCCTTGTCTTGAGCAATTCTGTGTTGGTTGGGTTCTCGGACAGGTACAGCTGGAAACGAGAGTTCCATGGGGGAGAGAGGAAAGCAGCGGTGTTGTCTGAACTGACTGGAAGCGTTCAAAGCAAGCTGAAGGAGCGGAAAGTCTCGGAAGAGGGGGGGTTAAATGCCTCATCATGAATCTGGAGAAAATGTCAGTGTAGGAGGGGAAAACACGCAAGACATAGCCGCGTCCCTCTCAATTTCTGAAGGGCTGGCTGACTTCAAAAATGCACTTCTTGTAATAGCCTGACTTTCTCTGAAAACATGCGCTCTTGTCAGTTTTAGCTTTACATCCTTTGAGGCTGAGACTCTGCTTATAAAATGCCGAGTGGCTCTCGTTAGACAAATTATTGGGAGAAGTTAGAAATCAAAGCAGTTAAATTAAAATTTCAGAGAGACACTCCTTGGGGCTGGAGGGAGACTGGGAGACTCGTAGCTCTGTTAACCCAAGCAGCCAGTGTCATGTCGAGTGAAAACAAGGTTGTTTCTTGCTTCAACAAATTGCGTTCTGTCAGGGAAGGCAAAGCCTGCCATGGGAAGGGTTTCTCTCTTCTGATGTTGCCCTGCCTTAGTTGCTGAAGGGGAAAAGGTGTCTCTGCCACAATACAGCTAAAACTGTGCTGCTGTTCTTTGTAAAACTAACACAAAGCGATGTGGCCTTGCCCTGTTTACTTTGCTGGGAGGCTAACCCTGCCTCCTGCCCTTCAGCTGCCATTACAGTCAAACTGTGGCAATAAAAAGAAGTGCTAACGTGCCTTAATGACTGTGAGAGTACCTGCCTTGGACTGGCACCGAAGTGGCACGGCGCAGTAACCAGAAATCCCAGTGCATGAGGGGAGTGTGGCTGGAAGGAGAGTGCCCGGTGTGATGGGGTGCTGCCTGGAGAGGAGAGGGGACCCATGGGTCCACCCGTGGGTGGAGGGACCAGCCGGTGTGGTGTGAAGAGGGTGGCCAAAGCTTTTTTGGTGGGCTAGTGTCCCCCTTTAAAAACAGAAGCTTCTAGCGGTCTCTCCCCCAGATGGAAGCGCAGTCCTTTCTCATGTCAGGAGCTTTTGCTTGGAAGACTCTGTTCCCCGGCGAGGTAAATATTTATTGCAAATCCGCAGTGTGCAGTGGAGCAGGCTCTGGAGCCAGGATCTTGCAGGAGACTGTTTATGTGCGGGCTGTTCTTGGCGCTAATTCTGAGTTTCCTGAGGCTGAGTATGAGGAGCTGGTCCTGCCCGTTGGCTACGGAGCGGCTCGCTTGTCCAGCCCAGCACAGGGAGGAGTGACCCCAACGAGAGCTGGGTCCCTCTGCTCCTGGCTGGGACAGAGTAGGTGCAGAGATATGGCTGGGGAGGGCTGGAAAACTGCTGTTGGCTGCTCACCCCCAGCTCGGAGAGGAGAGGAAACCTGGCTGGGAGTCCCAGAAGTCTCTCAGAGAGGAAAACGCTCCCAGGAGTGAGAGGTTTCCCAAGGCACAGCTGCATTATCCCCACCAGCACATGCTGTGCCTGCTGCTTGCTGTGCCCGAGCCAAGGCAACCTCTGTGCAAGTCAGGAACGTCTCTATTAAAAAAACCAAACAAATAAAAAGAAACCAAAAAGTCCCCGTGCACTGAAAAGCCAGCCTCTGCTTCTGTAGCTGACTAGGAAAATCCCTGCTGTTGAAATGTTTGTTTGGATAAATGCTTACATGGGTATAGCCTGATAGCAGAGTGGCACGGACACACCATCCCAAGTGCTTTTGTGCTGATAACTGCCTCTGCCACGGTTCTTTTGCTGGTGGCTTTGCCAACAGGGCAAAACCTTACACAGCAGAGCTGTGCTGGCAGAGCTCAACCGCCTGGGCTAAGCCTAAATCTTTGGGCTACTACTTCTGATTAGATTAAAATGGATTGTGGGAGGGGAAGCATTTGTAGGGCGCAGTATTGGGAATCTTGACTGTACAAACAAGCTGAGATTAGCTGTGTGGTGAGCCAGTTAGGAAAGGCACCCTTTGAAGTTGGTTGTCTGCCTGGATTAATTTTGCTAACATTCTGGCATGAGGGAACATAAAGATCCCGAAAATGCAAGTCACACGTTTCTTGCCAAGTGGAAATTCTGCTGGTGTGCGTGTCCAGGGAAATATTGGGGTGCAGCTGTATTCTAGGAAGGGGCAGTGAGGTCAGGCCTCTCCCTGGGGTGAGGGGGGAACGTGGTGCATGAAATATCCCTGTGGTGAGGAATCATCCTGGGTAGAAAAGCTCCTTTGCTGGGGCCTTTATATCCTTTTTTTGTTCCTCAGCTCTCTAGGAGCCTCCTGATGCAGAGTGGGGCGACTCAGTGGGTCATGATTCAGAAGAATTTAATTCCTTTTTTGATGCTGAATAGAGTTCTCCAACTTCTGAACCTGAGCAGTGAAATATATGAAATAGCTGTGATCAGGTTTGTAAATACCATAAAAAAAAAATAATATATAGTCACTTTATGAACTAGGTGTGTATCACTGCCTGCTTCTGGGAGGACCTTTCAGGCACGGAATGTCTCTGCCACAGTTGTTTTCTTCCCCGAGTCACACGAGCTCCTGCTTTCCCCTCCTGCAGTTCTCTGAACCTTATCTTTATTTGCCTCGGGGTAAGTGATTGCCGCTCAGCCATCCACAACTGCCCGCTGAGCTTCATCCCCTCGGGCTGGAGGTGGGAAAGCTCCCATCCCCTTCCCACTCGGGCTCTGTGGGTCTCTGGAGCTGGGCATCAGCGAGTATTTAGAGCAGCTATTTTGGCAGCATCGCAGCCCGCGCCGGCCTGGCGAAGGACACAATCTTTACGGCTTGGCTCTTGGTTGATAATCAAGCAAGAGCAGTCAAACAAGAATTCATTCCTTTGTAATCTCTCCGGCCTCCTCCCGCTGGCTCCTATGGCCCGAAAGGCACGCGGGGACGGTGTGGGCTGGAGAGAGCAGGCTGTGTGAGAGCGGGAGTGAGAAGGTAACTGAGGTTTGGCTTTGTGAGTTCCCAGAAGCCTGTTTTGAGCAAGCAGGGCCTGGGAGGATTCGTCCCTGCTGCAGGGACACCCGTGACAGCGGGTTGCTCTCCGGAGCCTGGGATTAGGGTGTAATTGTCACAGGGATTATGCCTCCGCTGTCGCAGGAGCCCCCGGGAGAGCTGCTTAAAGAATCACCTGGGGAGTGGGGGCCAGCGGGGGGATGAGCTGGGCTGAGGCTGTGCTGGTGCTGGGTGTGTGACACTGCTCCTGCCCCACGCAGCAGGTGGGCTGCCCAGTGTGAGCACCCGGGGCTGGTGGTGGGGCTGCTGGGACACTGCTCAGACAGGGACTGGGGATGCTGCTCTGAACTCACCTTGAGTGAGTGATGCTTTTACCAGCCAAATAGTTCCTCAGCCTGCATGTTGCTCTTGGCTTATTAAGCAAGACCCTGCACCTTGCCTGGATTAGAGTGCAATTTGGCAAATAAATGCACTTTTTTCCCCGCTTTGGTAAGAAGCACTGAGATATAGCATGCAGTAACTGGTCCTGGAGTACTGGATGCAGTGCTGTCTGTGCTTCCGATTTCCCCCTTGGTCCTCTGGGGCGTTAGGGATTGACCTTTGCAGCTCACTGCGAGGGGAGTGCTCCAGTACAGCGGCTGGCAGCGAGGAGATGGGCACGGCTGGCTTTGCCCAAAGCCACTGGGGCTGCAGTTCTAGGGCTGCCTGAAAAGTGCTGGGCAAAAGCAGGGTAGTATTTAACCAAGTTTGGAAGCCTCGGGGTTAGCCTGTCATGCAGCTAAACAAGCACGTGTGCCTGGATGGAAGCTGATTAACTTCTGCCCCTTGGCACAGAGGCCGGTGCAGGCTGTGTGTGCTGTGAATGATGTGGGACAGACTGACCAGGGACAAGAGGGAGTTAAAATGGTGCCCTCCAAGCATGGGGGTTAGCACGAGTGGATTTACTGCTGTGGCTGATGCCTTGAAGGGAGTTAGGTGTGACCTAGATTGAAACAGCGATGTTTGCTTTGCTCTCGGGACAAAAGTGACTTTTGTATTTCTTCGTTGTTTTTTCCCCTTCTGTGGAGCTGGAGCCTGGAGGGAGGAGAGGGAGTAAAGGGTGGTTTGGGGGGGAACGCAGACCCTTCCCTTGCTAGTCTGGCGGGAGCTGCCTCTGCCGGAAGCTCCTGTCACTTCTAATAACTTTCTTTTAATGCTTATTAGGATGAGAACATAGAGCTGTCTTTGCCTGTTACCTCACCGTGTGTCCCCCTCCCTTGGAAGGCAGCTCGTACCCATCTAAGTGTTCCCAGCTTTGCTTGGCTCCTCCACTCCCCTGGTTTTGGGGGGCTGGTGTGCTTTGGGGGGCTGAGCTCAGCTCCTAACCCCTGCTCCTCTGCATGCTTTGCATGAGCTTTAAAACCTTCCTGGTTTGTGTGTTCCTGTAAGAGTTGGATTGAAGGGAAGTGTATGGAAATCCCTGGTCTCGGGTTTGGTGGTTTACAGAGCTCAGCATCCTTGCCCTGGAAAGGCCCCGTTGGATTCGGTGCTCGTTGGCCTGTGGTGCAGGACAACACGAGGGCCAGGCTGGTGGCTCTGCAGGAACCATCTCTTGATGAGAACCAAGCTCTTAGGCTGGGCCATGCGGGCAGCTCCTCATGTTGTCCTGGAGCCCTTTCTTCTTCAGGTGGTCTAGGTGTGCATCCTGGTGGTGTACGGTGACATCTGCACAGGTCTGGGAAAGGTGTTTTTCTGCAATACTTCTCGAGGTGACCCATACAACTGTTCCCCAGTACAGAAGCCCCAGGAGCCACTTGTGTTTTTCAGTTGCCGCAGCTTACAAAGAGTTAACGGGTCTTGCCCCTCTGCCCCCTCTTCTGCCACCTCCCACCCTGGCTCAGCTCCCATGTGCTTTTGCCTAGGAAAGGCTGACTTTCACCTTGCTCCTGTTGACTCCCGGGCTTGTGTACACAGTGCCGGGAAGGGAGACACGGGAGCGAGCGCTGGGTCTGGGCGCCAAAGCTGTGAACTTGATAAAGAGCTCCCTGTGCCACGGGTGCCCGGGTCTGTGCGGGTCTGCAGCCTGTCCCCCCTCAGAGCAGCTCTTCATGAACTTGCTGTGGCTGTAAAACCCCGTCTCATGACTGAAAATCTGCCTCTGCCCCACAACGTTTTGTTTGTTTGTTTTTATTTGCGCCTTTGGGGGTTTTTTTGTTTGTTTGTTTTAAGGGATTTGCAGAGGATGTGGAGCTGCCTGGATTTGTTACTTCCCAGAATTGCCCGGCAGCTGGGGAAATTCACGCGTCGGACAGAAACTTTGCTTGCTGCCTCAGTAAATAGATCTTCTCGATTTGAGAAGAAGCTAATAGTGTGCTGGGGCTGTGAGTGAAGGCTCTGGGAACACAGAGTGGGATGGACTGGGGAAGGAGCCCATGCCCAGGGTGCCAGGGGTGCAGTTCTTGTGCCTGGACTGAGTAATCAGTGTCTGGCTTCATCCGGTGGCGCAGCCTCCCTCGGCCTCATACATGAGACCTCTGTGCCCAGCGTTTCCAGGAATGACACTTCATAGTTCACGTGCCTGATGTGCTGGTTGTCTGGCAAGGAATAAACTCTTTATGTTTTTATATTATTTTTTTTTGCCGCTGGCAGGCAGGAAAAGCTTCTGCTCCCCCAGCACGGGGGCTAATCCCCCACGGTGCTTACTGGGGATAAAGCTGCCCGACCTGAGGAAGAAAGCCTGGAACTTGACTCCTGCAGGAAAGGTTGATTTCTGTACAGACCCCTTCTAGACAGGGGTATATTAATAATAGCAGGGCTCAACTTCAGCTGCTGGGGTGAGGTTGGGCCGTGCAGCCACCCAAGTCCAACTCTCCCACCCAGTCCCTGGCCCAGCTCCAGTACTGGGATGGCAGGTGGTAGAATCGTAGAATGGTCGGAGCTGGAAGGGACCGTCAAGATCATCCAGTTCCAACCCCCTTGCTCTGGGCAGGGAAACCTCCCACCAGAGCAGGTTGCTCCAAGCCCCATCCAGCCTGGCCTTGAACCCCTCCAGGGATGGGGCAGCCACAGCTTCCCTGGGCAACCTGTTCCAGTGCTTCACCACCCTCACAGTAAAGAACTTCTTCCTAATATCCAATCTAAATCTCCCCTCTTCCAATTTAAGACCATTACCCCTCGTCCTATCACTAGACTTCCTGACCAAGAGTCCCTCTCCAGCTCTGGTGCCCTTCTCCAGCTGGAGGTTGCGGAAGGTGTGAAGCTGAATGTGGCCAGAGATGGCTTGGCGAGGGCCAGCCGTTGTCCTGCAGCAGACTCCTAGCTTTTTCCTCTTGGCTGCAGCCTGCCAGCCCAGAGAAAGCATGGGCACCTTCTGTGGCTCCTCTTCACCTGGTAGTGGAGCTGTAAGGAGGATGGAAATCCTCTTGGAAAGGGATGCACTTTTTAAGGAATACTTCTAGGAGCGCTTTATGTGGCACTTGGGAAGCCCAAAGCCCTTGCTGTTAAGTCTGTGCAAGTGCCTGTGTGCCCTCTGGCAGGTGTGTATGTGGGGAATGTCCCTGCTTCAGACCTGCCCTTGAGCAGGGTGCTCCAGCGTTAACTCTTCCCAGGCTGTCTGCCCCGGCTCCTAGGAGGAGCCTGCTCCCGAGGAGGGCATGTCTCAAAACCTGGAGGGTAGGTACCGAGATGCCCAGCAGCCCTCTTAACTTCCCTGGCAGAAGAATTTGTAAAATGAGACTCACTGCCCACAAGAAAAGTTTTCTGTATGTTTTGAGAAGCTCTCATGGCTTCCAGGAATTTCCCTGTCCTTGCTCAAGAGTATGATGAAGAGTGAGTTCAGGGAACGCTCCCATATAATCTTATTTACGCTTGTGAGTCAGTAATTTCCTTGTTATGTCCTCTGCCTTGTAAACACCGTCTGTCCTGATGTAAATAGGGATTTCTGATAGCCAGCCCTGCTGCGTTCCACGGCCTGTGCTAACCACCCTGGCTGCCTGCCACCGCTGTGCTTGCGGCGGGGCTGATCTGATAAGGCCAGCGGGCTGTCCAGCCATTCCGTGGCCCAAATGTGGGTTTTCTTGAGCTACCCTCGTTAGGACATTAGCTGGCCGTGATTCATAACGAAGTACAGCCTGAGCTGGCACAGAGGTGCGGCTTGGCACAGCGCTTTTGCCAACATTGATCTGCCCTGACGCAGCAGCTGGCTCATACAGATCTGCAGGGAATGAGCTCCCTGGTGCTCTGGCGCGGGTGGATGGGCACTGGGCTCTTCTTGCCCCTTGATGAAATGGCCAGAAGCTCTCATGAGAGCAGCTACTGCCTGCTGGCAGCAATTTCCATGGCGGGTCTGGCTTTGGCCAGCTTTCACCTATCTTGAAATGAATTTGCCTTGGAGCGAGTGATCCACAATGTTAGGAATGCCTGGTTCCAGGCTGGGAGGAGATTTCTTCCCAGCTGGCCTCCTTCCCCAGCCCCCTTGCCATCCCCTAGTGCCAGGCTCGGGCATAGTGGAGTCAGGGGGTCTGGGAGGAGAGCTGACCTCAGCACTTCATGCCCGCCAGGCTGTTCGTTTGGTTATCCTCCAGTAGAGATGCTGGGGAAACCAGCGATGGTTGATAAGCACATCCAGTAGCCCCCGCTCCCTGTGAGAAACATCTTATCCTGACCACGAGACCTTGTTTGTGGCAAAACCAGTGTGTGAATGGGCTGGGAGCAGGGCTGGGGCTGTGGGCAGAGGAAGCTGACACATGGCTTTTATGGCTGATTGTTGACCTTCACTTGTGAGGTTACAGCAGATGTAATTTGGCGCCGGGCTGTAGGATGTGCCACACATGCCAGGTGAGCAGGGAGGCTGGTCCCAGCCACTGGAGCTGCAAAACCCTTTATCTCGTACTCAGGGTCTCGCTGCTGCTGCCCTGATGAAGCAGCAAGTGCTGGGGCTGGGTTGGTGCCACCAGCTCTGACTGTCCCTGTTAGTCTCTGCTCTTCACTCTGTGAGGCTTTAGCTCATGGGAAACCTGTACATTAAGAAGAGCCTTTGGATGTGCGGGACGAACGCGTTAAAAATGCTCTCCTGGGCAGTTAAACCTTGAGCCCACTTTCTGGGAGACATCCAGGGAAGGTGTTTCCAGCCCTTCTGTGGGAGCAGCATGGGAAGATGCTGATGGTGGAGCCCCTGGCTGTGGGACCCATCCATCTGCACTGTGCTCCTTGCCGGAGGGGCTCGAGTTCCCCACCGCGGCGATGACTTCATGGCTGTGGAAGCATCCGGGGCTGGTGTTGAGCAACCCCAGGCTCATACCTGTGGTCCCCTCGGCAGGGCTGGCCCCGGGGCTGCGGGCTGAGGAGAAACAGTTCTGGGGAAATTGCATAAGCTGGGCGAGGGCAGGAGGTCTGGGCTTGTGGCTCCTGGAAGCCAAGTGCAAATGAGCTCTGGGCTTTAAGTGGCCGCTGTGGCCAAGGAGCTGGTTCTCTGGGAGGCTTTCCTGCACTGTGGGGAATGTGTGTCTGTAGCTGCAGCCACCCGGCCACAGGATCCTGGACTTCATTTTACAGGCTTGTTTGTTTACGTGTAGTTTGAAGAGGTGAGGCAGGGGAGGCTCTTCCTCCGGCAAGGCATTGCTGACAGCGAGTGCTCTTGAACCTCACGCTGCATTGCGCTGCGGTTCAGCTGAGCTGAGCGGCCAGTTCTTAACCCTTGGCTGATAAAATAGAATCCTAGAATGGCCAGAGTTGGAAGGGACCTTCAAGATCATCCAGTTCCAACCCCCCTGCCCTGGGCAGGGACACCTCTCCCTAGAGCAGGTTGCTCCAAGCCCCATCCAGCCTGGCCTTAAACACTTCCAGGGATGGGGCATCAACAACTTCCCTGGGCAACCTGTTCCNTACAAAAAGCAAGGAATTGTTTTGGTGTGAAGCTGCGGTGCTTGCAAAAAGCCTGACCTATGGGTGCCTGTTTTTTTTTTCTGGAAATAGCTAGTCCTTCCAAATCCCCTCTTATCACACACTGAAGGTATTGCTTTTCCAAATGCTTTTGCTCCAAACTCCTGACCAAGATCCTGTTGTGTTATTTTTACCCTGTGGGTTCAAGTGACCCTCCTGAATCAGTAGCCCTCAGGAAATTCCACTCACGGGCAGGCTCTCGCTTCTCTTCTGAAAAATTCTAGGGGAATTCAGCTGTTTCCAGGCTGATGAAGATAATGCTCTTGGTGGAGAGGAAGTTCAGCATTTGATGTTCTTCTGATGGAAGTGATGTGCTCAGCACAGGCTCTGAACTCCTGACCTGTTGTGAAATGCTGCTCAGGAGTTACTTGATACTAATCACTTCTCAACCTTGGTTTTTCAGGTGAGAGAAACTGAGACCATGGATGCTGGGTGGCTTGACTATCTTGGCTCTGGAGACTTGCCAGACGATGAAGACATTGGCGAATTCAGACCTCACTTAACTTCTGACGACTTGGATCTAGATGAGGCTTCTGGGTCTGGAGGTGAGTGGGGAAGGGGGGAAATGGATCTTCCTCAGTTGATGCTGTGAAATTCTTCCCAGTGCTACCAGCCATGAGTGATGGGCCAAGTGCACTGCAGTGTCAGGTGGAGATGAGACAGCCTCGTTAGTCGTAGGCATTCACAGATGAGAGCAGTGAAAGTGACACTGATGTTGAATCACTCGGGGGAGGACAGATGGAGTCCAACCAAGTTTGTCTCGCTGCAAGTGAAGAGCATTGCACTAGCTGGACCTTGTTCCTGTTGAGCTCCAAAGAACTTCTGAGACACCTGGGGGGGGAGAAATTAAAAACCCATCTGTTGTTGAGGAAGTGTTAAAAAGCTTAAAGTTGGTGTCTCAGCTGAGGCCAAGCAAGGTAAAGGACTAACTGGTGTTCAGGTGAACTCTCTGTGACATGCAAAGCTCCCTGCCCAAACCAGTTTCTGTAGCTCTGTCCCCTTCATGCGAACATTTGTTCTCTGAGAGGGAAAGAGCAAGTGCTGAAATGGGTGCCTGACGTGTTTGGGCAGATCTTGTAACTAGAGGGTTGGCGAAATACCCTTCGGGGGTGGGTGGCGAGAGCGTTGCCCTCCTGGCGTTGGCTCAGCGCGCCGTGGCAGAGCTGCTTTGCAGGGCAGCTCCCTGGGATCTGCAGCGAGGGCCAATGAATCCAGCTGAAGAGCCCCCCTGCACGAGAGGTGTTGGCCTTAAGGTTACATCTCGTGGCCTTGCACAGTCAAAGCCAGTAAGTGGCAAAAGTCCTTGTAGATGAGAGGCAGTCGTAGTCAGAACACGAGTCCTAGTTTGTCTGCAGTTGCTGGTGTTGCAGGAAGTGCCTGAATTCGGTAAAAATGGCAAGTAATAAGAGGAAAATGGTGTCCTCTTCTGTTTCTTTTAAACTTCATTTGTTTCCCCCTTCCCCTGCAGACTACCCAGACTCCGAAGATGCCGTGTATCTGACCACCATGGATACTCCTGTGGTAGGTATTGCCTCTGAATGCTCTAAACAACACGTAGCTACTCTGGTCTGTTTGTGGAGGTTCCTGAATACCCTTCCCCCCGCAGGACGTGGCATCAGGATGAATCTACCTGCATGAGCAGGAACCGTGTGCTCATAATGCACTGAGCAAACTTTCTTTTCCCTGCACACCCTTCTATTTTTAATTGTGGGTAGGCTGGGTGCTGCTTGCTGATAGGTGTGGTCTGTCTGTGTTCTGTAGATACCTGACAACTATATCCCTGGAGATACCGAGAGAAAGATAGAAGGTGAGAAGAAAAACACAATGGTGGACAATGAAATCATTCCAGACAAAGCTGTACCTGTCGAAGAGAACCTGTCCAACAAGATCTCCATGGCAAGCACAGCCAACAGCAGCATCTTTGAAAGAACAGAAGTCCTTACGGGTAATGCTCCACCTTGCCCTGACAAACCATCAATACTGGAAATCCAAATGGCTTGTGTTGCTCCCTGGTTCTCTGGGGAGCAGCTCCCTGCCCACATGGGCCTGAGATGTGTGACCTCTGTGGCCGCCTGTAGTTTTGTCACTTCTCCCCTCCAGTCCTTAAACAGTAGAAGAGCCTACCAAGTGCCTGGCTGTTTGGGGTAAGCAGCTTGGCTGTGAGCCTGCCAGCTGAGTGGTGGCTGAAGTGTCACACGAGCCATGTGGCAGCTGCCCTACACCCAGGTGCTGTTCCAGGGAGAGGCGTTTTGGGCCATAGATCAGTGACATCGTAGACTTTCCTATCAAATGCAGCTATTTTCCTTCTAGCTTCTGCCCAAGTCCTGCCTCTTCTGAACCTTGCCAGGAACCAAGCAGTTTTCCTGAAGGATTTGGACACCTTGTCAGCTGTTACAAGTTGAAGTACCTCTGTCTAGAACAAAACCAAGCAACTGGCTTCCCCTCAGCCTGTGGCGTGGGCCTGTCTCAAGGCACGCTTCATCCAGCACTTGGCCTGATGGTCCAGGTTCAATCATCACCATGTCTTGCTGATCCACAGCCATCCTTCCAGCTGGAGGAGGGACTGGGAGAGTGGACTGTGAAGCCACGTAGCAAATAAGTTGATTTAGTGCAATGAGGAGATGTCACAGCAAAGGGCAAACTGCTGAAACCTTGTGGCCACCCTTGGTGTGAGGAAAGAGAATATCTTGGTGGCTTTTTGTTGGTGGGGATTTTCTGTGGAGGGGGTTGTGGTGGTGAGATGGTTCTGATTGAAACATGGAGTCCCCAGAGTGTGCTCACGCAGGTAGTTTAAAAATATTTGAGTCAGAGCTACAGCATTTTCCTGGAGTTGATGATGTTTGTGGGTTGTTGTGGGGCTTTTTGGGGCGGGGGGTTGGTGTTTGTTTTGTTGTTGTTGTTCTTGTCTCTGTGGGGAGGGTGTCTCCTTGTTCCTTCTTGTGTTAAACTGGAATATTAACACAAACTGGTTAGTGTGGAACATGTGATTATTCTGTGGTTGGATGAAAAGCAGTATCTGGCCTTTTCCAGCAACATCTGCTGTCGCTGAGAATGCCAGCACGTGGTGACAGGCACACAGAGAGCACGGGCTCCGGAGGCAGTTCTGGGGGCTGGCGCTCTTGAGGCAGATTTTGGGGTGTAGCTGATGGTTTAGAGTTTTCCAGGAATTTACACTGAGTCCATGCTTTTTTTTTTTTTCCCCTCCCCAGCTCTGGTTGCAGGAGGGGCTGTGGGCCTCCTCTTTGCCATCTTCCTCATCCTCCTCTTAGTCTATCGCATGAAGAAAAAGGATGAAGGCAGTTACGACCTTGGGAAGAAACCGATCTACAAGAAAGCCCCCACAAATGAGTTCTATGCCTAGAGCTCAGCAGCACCTTGTGCCCATCAAGGGACAGACGGACTGTTCGGAAACACTGTGCCCTCGGATGAGATGTGCTGAACAAATGCTCCTTTTGGATTGAATTTCAAAGCGACTTTTGAGAAAAACCAAACTTCCTCTGTGCCCCTTCCCATCCTGCTCAGCTAACAAGGGCCCAATGAAATACAAAGAGTCTGAAAAAAAACCAAACCAACCCCCCAAACCCCACCTCAGTGTATTTGTCTAAAGCTAGTGTAAAAAGAATAAAGATGCCAAATTTTCTACTTGGTTTTATAGAGGGTGTCTGAACACAAAGCAGACTGTGTGGAAGCAGACACCGTGTGTTTGCATCCCCTGTGCTCAGCTCAAATTGGCTGCTTCTGTAGAAGGTGGCTTTTTTATTCTGGAACACCTTGCTCACAGCTGTCTTCCAGCAGGCTCCTGATGCAAAGCCTTTTGTTTTGGGTTTTTTTTTTTGTAGAGAACTATTTATGAATCTCTTACACTACAGATAACGTTGCCTTATCAGGGAGCAAAAGGCCTGGGGGACTCAAAAATCCCTGGCTGCCATAAAGGGCCTATGGGAACGTCTTCCCCAGGAGCCTCCTGTCTCTTCCTGTCGGCCCCAGGCAAGGGTCGTTAATCCATGAAATCCAGGCAGCCAGTTCTCCCTGGCTGTGAGGACACCCTTTCCTTGCCTTCGGTCCCTTACCTTTTTTTAAGGATTACTTGTAGGACTTTTTTTTTTTTTTTTTTAATAACAAAATTTAAAAGGAAATAGCCTAATGTTTATATAAAAGTTTGTAGAAATTGTTTTGAAATAATAATAATAAAAAAAAATCTACTTTTTTAATTTCCTCAGATTTATTTTTTCAATCCCTTTGTGTTTCCTTTGGCTGGGCATTTCTCTGGAGATGTTTTATAAGATTCCCATTCTGAACTGCAGCAGAGTTGGCTACAGTGTGTTACAGCTTTCTCTTAGTTCCATAGCAGCTACTGTAGAGGGTGAAGATATTTATGGTTTTTCTGTAACTTTTTTTTTTAGGATTGATTTATTATTTTTTTTTTGATAGAACTATTTATAGTTTCTGGAATGGCTGCTCTTCTCACTTGGTATCTTTTATCCTTTTTATGTAAAACACTAATATAATGAGTCTCTGTGAAAACTATTTAAGCTTTATTATGTGAATTTTAATTATAAATACAAGGCAATAACTTCTAGGACTAATCTGGATGCAAAATTGGTTTCATAATATGATTGAAGTAGGGAAAAGACCAGAGTATTTCTAGCCCCTAATATATTGTACTCCTATAGAGCTATATATTATATATTTTACTGAGAAATGTGTAGGTGAGAGTGAGAAGGCTGGAGTTAACTCTCCAGCAGCCTTACTGTGTGTGAGAGGCTGGGTCTGTTTGTCCTGCTGTTTGTCCAGTGTCTCTCCTGGGCTGTTTGTGCTGGGGAGGGCAGATGGGATCCGCCACGCTCCTGGGGCTTTGGGGTGTCCTGGGAAGGGATGTGGAACAGGCTGCAGCTGGTGACGTGCTGGTTGGAGCAGGATCCTCCAAATCTCTTCTCTTTTTGAGGCAAGGGCATAGTGTGGAGAAAATACCTCTCTGCTTTGGGGGCTGGCTGGGCTGCAGTCCCCCGTGGTACCCGGCTGGGTGCCTCCTCTTGCAGAAGGCTGGCATCGGTGGCTGCAAGTCTGCCTTGGTGGCAGCTCCCAGCTGGGAGAGCTGAGCTCTCCAGGATGGCCAGCTCTGAACCCTCTGCGGTGGGTTTTCCCTGGTATATCCTGTACGGAGCTCCTACCTCTGCTGAGAGTTAGACCAGTTCCCCCAGCGCTCCCAGAGCCAAGGGTAATGTGTGTGTCCCACGCCTCCGTTTCAGGGAGGCGTTCCAGAAGGATTCTGTGCGAGCCACATTCTGCTGCAGCTCTTGGGGTCTGGTGAGGTTTGGGGCTGAATGTCAGTGTGTCACCGGGCAGGCAGGGGGCTGAGAAGTGTCACTGACTCCCGAAGCCACCTTCCCAAGGCTTTGTTGTAGGCTTGAGGCCGAATCCATAGAGGTGATAGAAGAAAGAAATTCAGCTCCAGCGGGTGGCAGCTGCCTCCTGCAGCCGGGCAGGGGGGGATTGTCTGGAGAAATAGGTGCAAGAGGACTTTTCTCAGGACTCCTCCAGCACCTTGACTCTCTGGCTTGGTTCCAGTACAAGCGTGTTCGGGGAAGCTGTGGGCCCTGGGAGGCTCTGAAAACTGTGCAGAGCCCACTGTGGAGTGGGAAGGCGAGGGAGGACGTCCCTTCCCTGCCTATGGACAGCACTGCCAGGAGGGCTGGAGCGGTGTCTGCTGCTTGGGATGCTCAGATTCTCTTGTGTAATTGCTCTTGGGGATTTTCCACTGTTACTGGTTCACTATTTTTTTTTTTCTTTTTTTCTTTTCCCTCAAATAAACTGGTACTTTCTAAAATCGGCTTTCTGGACTGTTCCTGATCTGAAGTTACTTTTGGGAGCTGGCTAACAGGGAGCTCCTGTTTGTGTGACTTGGTTTGCTGAGGGGGGAGGCAGGCTGGGGTCTGGCTTTGTGGTGGCCTGTGGCTCAAAGGGACTTTGTCAACTGCTCCTGAGCTGTCCTCAGTGTCTGACCCCCCGGTGACTCCCGTAGGACCAGCCTCACTGGGATTCTGGAGCTACTGGAGCTTCTCCAGGCAAATAAAACAGATGTGGCGTGGCACAAGGAGGTGAGTCCATCCCTTCTCTGGTGATCCGTTCCCTCATGGCGCTTGGAGAGGGCTGTCCCCTTGATTCCAGGAGGTAGAGATGGGTTTGAGCATGTCCCTTGTTGACAGCAGCACATTCCTGTGCCCTCAGACATAGGGAGGAATGTGCAGAGAGTCTTGCTCCACCAAATTTTGAGCCAACACTGTTTAACTGATGGGAGCCTTAAAGTGGGGCTTAGACCTGCAGTTCCATGGAGGACTTTATGCTGTTTTGGACCAAAGGTCCTCTTAAGCAAGACCTGGAGGAAGCTGCTGCTTCTCCAAGCCCTTCTGCTCTTACAGCTTGGTGCTCCCAAAGGATGGGACCTGCCTCTGTGTCCCCGGGAGAGGGCAGGCTGTGCAGAGAGGGGGGCTGCTCGCTGGGAAGGGTGCCCAGTATCCCTAGAGGTGCTGTATTTAAACGGATTATCATCCTTGAGAAAATCTAATTCCCTTCTCCCTGCTGGGAACTCCTGCTCTGGGTGGTTAGGATTAGCTGGGATGGAGGAAACAAATTAGGGCTAGTACCCAGGCCTCTGCGGGGGTGAGGGGGAGGCAAATGGTTCCTCTGCTCCTTGGTGCCTGCTCTGTCACCGATGTGCTCTTGAAGGTCCTTTGAGAACCTGCTTCTGGTACCGAGGAGAAGCCAAGCTGGCTCGCAGAGCTGGTCTTTGCTCCGTGGGAGCTGCTGTTTGTCAGTAAAGGGGTGACGTATTCCTGCCACCTTCATGTTCTCCCGTGGCTGTGACAGGTTCCTGGACGTGCTCCTTGGAACAACGTATGTTTGTCTTTTTTTTTTCCCTTTCTCTCCTGGGCTTCATCTCTCTGTTACAAGAATCCTGTGTACTTTCCAAAACCGCCCTCAGCGTAAAAAGCGCCTTGTTTTCGCAAAGCAATCTGGCCGGGTACTCTGCAAATCCCTGGAGCACAGCCCTGGCTGCCTGCCCGGGCTTGCAGAGCCGCGCTTCCTGGGATGGATTTGTCACCGTTCCCTCCCTCCGCAGCGCTGCCCTCCCTGGCCAGCCAGCCTGGATCTGCTGCTAGCTGAGGGGCTGATGCCTCATGGATTTCTAGTGGCACTGACCAGCTCTGACCCAGTGGTTTTTCCTCCTAAAACCAAACCCCTGAGGACCTGCTGCTCCTGCCTTGAAAAATAGCTGGAATCCTCCCAGGTGCCAACGTGGCCAAGTGGCTGCGGGCAACTCTGTCCTTCCTGAGCGCTCCCTGGCAGCAGGGGCTTGAGGGAACAAGTGGAGGAGCTGGAAGATGAGGTGTAACCTCGCTGATCTTCTTTACAGCTTCCAGGGAGATTTTGAGGTGGAATTCATGGGTGTTTGGGACCCTTGTTTCGCAGGGTGAGCCGCGGTGCTGGGGTGGGTGCTGTGTTGTGTGCCAGAATGGAGCCGTAACGGGTCATGGAGATGGTGTGCAATGGTCCTGGGGGTTGTAGTGCCTGTCCCCACCACCCCTGATCCTCCAGAGGGGCACAGGGCACCCATGTCTCTGGTTAGGACACCTCGGCTGCCCACAGACACCAGGAGGGGGACAATTCCTGCACCCTGGAGACATGGTGTTTCCCACAAGCGTCCTCCAGCCCGCTGGGTGCTGGGCAGGGGACAGAGCTGGGCCCACCGTGGCTGCAGGTGAGGGACAGGGTGAGCAGGGAGATCCCAGGGGATGGGGGTCCCAGCACAGCCCTCCACTGGAGCTGGAGAACACTAGTGGGCTCCCAGCTGGCCACGTAAGGAGGTTGTCCTTGGGGTTGCTGCTGGCTGGGTGACAGCCTTCCTCCTTCGTTATCCCTGGGTGCAACTCACCCTGCACCGCAGGGGTGGTCCTGTTGCTGAGGGCCATGGAGATGCTCAGAGGGCTGGAGCAGCTCTGCTGTGAGGACAGGCTGAGGGAGCTGGGGCTGTTCAGCCTGGAGAAGAGAAGGCTCTGGGGAGACCTGAGAGCAGCCTTCCAGGATCTGAAGGGAGCTCCAGGAGAGCTGGGGAGGGACTCTTGGTCAGGAAGTCTAGTGACAGGACGAGGGGTGATGGTTTTAAATTGGAAGAGGGGAGATTGAGATGAGATATTAGGGAAGAAATTCTTTGCTGTGAGGGTGGTGAGGCACTGGAACAGGTTGCATGGAGAGGTACTGGCTGCCCCATCCCTGGAGGGGTTCAAGGCCAGGCTGGATGGGGCTTGGAGCAACCTGCTCTGGTGGGAGGGAACTGGATGATGTTTAAGGTCCCGTCCAACTCTAACCATCACACCTACAAACCAAAGTGGCTCCCTGAGGGTTGAGTTTCAGACAGACCCCGAGGAAGGGGGGGCTGGGATGTCTGCAGTGTGATGGAGCAGCATCGC
>VXBW01007041.1:173528-187843 GCA_013400375.1 Thinocorus orbignyianus
AATTACTGTGGCTGTTTGCTTAATCCATCAGCCTTCAAGAATGAGCCACTTGGTGCTTTCTTGGCCTCTCCAGCAAAGCGCTGCGCCGTAAACATAACAAGGCAGGCTTGTTCCAAGCCCTTGAAGTCCATAAGCAACACTCCTCCTGCCCTTTGGGACTGGGCTGCCGCTAAATATAGCTGAGGGTGCTTTCCATTCATAAAATGTGAATTATGCCCTGGCCTCTGGGGCCGGGCAGTGGGTTGAGGAGCCTGTGGGCTCCAGCTGCTCCTGTGTGGGATGCAGGCAGAAGCCAAAAGGCTCAGCCCCATCCTCTCACTGCCCTCCAGCTCTTCACAGGGAGATGGGGAGGAGATGCTTTTGAAGCAGAGAGGAGCGATCCTCTGCTCAGGCTGATTAAAGGGTTTTCTTGCATCTCATCTTTGGTTACATCGGGCTCGGGGTGGATTTGGTGGGGAGGGGAGCACAGGGGATGGTGAGCATGTGCTGATGGAGTAGCCCAAGCAGTTGTCCCATGAGGGAAGCCCTGCTGCTCCCAGCACCTGTATGAGATGCTCGTCCACTTGCCAGGAACGGGAGCAGTAAGATCTTGGACCAACTGTCCCCAACACCTAATCAGTGCACTGGGACCTGCCTCCTGTTTGAGGGATTTGCTTCCTTTTGAAGATCCCTGCAGATCTTCATGTAGTTGCCCTTCCTCTGCCCTCCAGCCGTTTCCTCCACCGGCCCTTGGCTCTTGGTGTGCACTGTAATATTCTCCCTGAGTTTCTCCCCCGGCAGCTGCAGCTCCAGATGCCCACAGCTGTGCCTGCCAACAGCTTTTCAGCCTCTGTAAGGTTCATGTTTCAGGGGAGAAGGAACCCCATCTCCTGGTAGGGTTCAGGGAGGTGCTGCTCCCCAGGAAGCCCTAAGTTAGGACCCCGGAGACCCAAGCTCTTGTGCTCCCATGGGAGCCAGGGCCATGCACAAGCTGCAGAGGGAGGAGGCCAAGATGCTGGGCATCCTTGTGGTTCTCCATGCTGGGTGGTGCTGGCCATTGGTCCCCTGCATCCCTGAATTCAGCATCCTGAGCCACAGCGTGGCAGGAGATGCACACTGTGAGGTGCAGTGCTGGCATCTGAAATGTGCTGGATGGCACAAAACACGCAGGTGAGTCAGACGATGAGCCAGGGGTGCCCATGTAGGGGCCTGGGCACCCTGAGCTCCTGGGATGCTGCAGGTTGTGGGGCACCAGGCACCCCTGTCAGGCCCACTGCTGCCAAGGTCAGCGTGGGTTAAACACCTCCGTGGGTTTGGCAGTTGGGTTGTCTCAAAACCCAGCTCGGAACTGCCAAACCAGCAGGTTTCCAGGCACACCATGGGCCTTTTGATGCCACAGAGATCTGAAGACATAAATAAAGCTGCAAGACCCACTCTGTGGAATGCTCAGGTCCGGCTCCAAGAAACCTGGCTTCTTTTTATGGCATCTTCAGATCAGCAGTTTCCTGCCGATGCCAGCACTGCAATTTCTGTGTGTGTGTAAGTGTGTAAAACAGCAGCGCTCGGCAGAGCCACGCCAGCTAGGAACAGGCTGGGTTTCACACTAAAGTTTTTCTTTCTCTCTTTTTCCCATTTCCTTTTGAAAAAACCCCATTTGGGCCTCTTAGTTAAAAAAAAAAAAACACCACCCAAACCACCAAACCATCTGGTACCAAGTATGTGACTGCTGGAAATCGGCTCCTCCTTACTGAAAAGCACAGAAGAGATGCAAGGATTCCTGGTACAGATCAATAACACTTAAGGTCACATTTGTTCATCATCCATCCTGGCCTTTGAATACATGGACTGAGAACATCGAGGGAGCTGTGATGTGCTGTGCCAGCACGGGAGGTAAATCGTGAAGGTTAGTAAAGAAGCAGCTGAATTGGTAAAGAGTCCTTGGAGCCTGATTTATTGATGGTCTCGTGTGAGATCTCAGCAGGGTGAGATGCTGCTGCAAAGAAGAGACAAGTCAGCAAATCGCAGTAATGCAGGAGGCACTCAACGTGTGGGGAGAACCCGCTGGCAGGGCCACCCCAGGACCTGGAGGGGGACCCCCGGCAGGGCTCGGAGCTGCTCCCCTTCCCCGGGGCCAGGGGTGAGGCCGCCCCTCTGCCCCTCCAGCTCGTTAGCTCTGCATGAAGAGGTGGAAGTTGGTCCTGGTGAACTCCTGATGGATGCTGTCCAGTAATTTATCCGAGTCCTGGGGGATGTCCGAGAGGACCTGCTGTCCTGGGACGAAGCTCTGCTCTGGTGTGTAGGTGAACGTGAACGAGCTGGAGTAGATGAGGCCATCATCCCTGATCAGCAGGAGTGGAACTGTGATGGGGTATCGCAGCCACCTCCAGTCACTGCCAAAGGCAGAGACATCAGGGACAACACACATGAGGGACTTGGGGCCCCTGGGAAAAGAGCAGGAGAGGAAAATGTACATTAATCCAGGAGGGCCCAGTGCAGGACTGGATGGCAGTGACTGCTGCCATATCTCCTCCAGCCTGGAGCTCAGAGTGGAGCCTCCAGCTGCTTTCTCCTCTTCTCCCTAGTGTTCCATTCCCCTCTGACAGGGTTGCTTGTTCATTTACAGCCCCCTGCGGTCCCTGTTGTCCCCCAGATGGCATCCAGAGGCATCAGCCTGGCTCCTCCCCGCCTCTCCTTGCAGTGCTCATGCTTGGTCCCACAGAATGGGCAGTGCAAGTGCCCCTGTCCCCAAGGTCAGCAGCCAGAGCTGCCCAGCACAGCCCAAACCCAGCTGCCATTCTGTTACCTGTACATGGTCTCAGCTTCAACGTCTCCGAACCAGACCTTGAGATGTGCATGAAAATACTCCCCCTTCACCTCCAGCATGGCCACGTCCCCACCGCCCGTGAGCTGTGACGAGCAGAGCACACAGCAACCCGTTACGTGGTGGCACGAGCCAGATCCCTCCTCCCACAGGATGCTCTGCCCCTGTATCCCGTCCCCACCGCAGCGGTCCAGACCCAGGTATTCTCATAGCATCCCAAACCCAGTAGGCACCAAATGTGGGTGCAAGGGCTCAGGAGCCAGAGCCATGCTGGAGGCAGGTGATGGAGAGGCAGGGGGTGGCCCACAGCTGGCACTGCGGCTACCTGCAGGGCAGTGATGAGTGGCACGGGGCTGACAGGCTCACGGACGCAGGAGGCCAGGCTCTCACTGAAGGTGTACTCCACCGTCTCGGTGCCGATGATGGTCCAGCAGGAACCATCATTCAGCAGATCCCGGTTGGCTTCCTTTGGGCACGGAGAGGCCTGCGGAGAATATCACGGCTCCACACACACCCCAGGGGACAGGATGTCTGGCTTCTGCCCCCAGTGTCTTGGTTCCAGCAAGTGACTGGGAAATGGGGATCACGATGCCTTCGCAAAGAGCTCGGCGATGCTGTCCCCACTGAAGCAGGCAAGCTGGAAGCAGATGGCTTTGCAGCAATTCTGACCTTAATGTGGATGCAACCCTCCTTTTCCGGAAGACCCCTCCCATTGGCATGTTCCCCAGCCAGAAGCAAAGCAGAGAAGCTTGGAGAGAGGATGAGGGAGCACCCCAGGGGTCCCCAACCCCTCCTCACGCTGCCGTACCTGGAACTGGATCACTTTCTCCGTGGAGAGACACAGGTACATGCGGTCACTGCCCTGGAACTGGAAGGCGCATTTGTGGAGCTGGGAGACGGGCTCATCCACGTCCAGCATGGCATACTGCTTCGTCACCTTCCGGATGATCTGCAGGCAGCAGCGTCACCCCAGGGCTGGTACCCATCCTGCGGGGGCACAGAGCAGCCAGATCCATGTGCCTGGCACCCGCAGGGATGGAGGCTTACCAGGGGAGGCAGGGTGATGCCGGTGGCCGTGCAGACCAGCTGGACCACGGAGCCGTAGCAGATGTACCCTTCCCGCAGGGGAAACTCGCTCCGGGTGCAGTGCTCATCGGCTGGTGAGGAAGGAGAGAAAGGCAGAGTCATCCCCCCGAACAGCTGGGGTCAGGTCAGCCTGGGCTGCCTTGTTATGCACAGGTCTGGCCGTACTCCTGGCGCTCTCTTACTGCTTTTTCTGCTCTGCAGGTGCTTATTGCTTGGAGACCCCATTGCTCCTGGGGAGCTCAGCATGGGAGAGCAGGACTGGGATGCGGGACCTCGCAGGGACACCGCTGGAGGCAACGTGGGCAGGGATGCTCTGGGCTCTGACCTCTTCCAGGAAAGTTACTTGCTTGGATTTATGTGCTGGTACAACTCTTGCTGCCCCAGGCACAGCCTGTGTGCTCTCAGAGCATGATGCCTACCCTCAAAGCCAGTGGGAAACAGCCATCGGCTCCAGAGCCCCACTGGGAACACCCAGGCAGAGGTGAGACTTGAGTCAGGTTCCCACATTCCTAGGCTATTTCCCACCCCTCCCACCCCCAAGAATTGGCTTTGCAGGAGGGCAGAGCCAGGGCTGGAGGCAGAGAGTGGCCCCACAAGGCTCCTTACCCAGGTGGAGGGTGAAGGCTGCCCACTGCCTGGCACTGGCGATGAAGGCTCCCCCCTCGACGGAGAGGTAGCGGGTGCTGACAGTCTGGGAGCGCAGGCGGTTGAAGAGAGAGACTTTGGAGCCCGAGGAGATGCAGACTGTGGGGAGAGGTGGCTGGGTTAGTGCTTGCCAGGTCTGTGCTCGAGCTATGGCTTTTGTCAAGGGACAAGGAACCAGCCTGGCAGGAGCCAGCATCTCCTCTGCTGCCTTCGCATGTGAGGGCCAGACCAGCTGGGCTTTTCAGTGGTGCAGGTGAAGCCCACGGTGTGGGGCACACATTGGCATCGGGGCATGACACACTGTGGTGGGTCAAGCATTTGGAAACTAGACATATGTCCAGATACATCCTCATCCGGATGTGCCTGTGGGCTTTGGGTCCAGCCTGGACCACTCTGGAGCCGAGCTGTGAGCATGCAGAGAACTTCCCACCCCGGGCTTGCCTCTGCTTTCCTCCCCGCAGAGCCATCCCCCTACGCACGGTCCGTGTTCTTCAGTGACTGCTTCTTCTGCGAGGGCTTGGAGATGACCTTGATCAGCTTGCTGTGGAAGGTGCCGATCTCCTGCCCGTTGCTGAAGAAGAGCTTCAGGACCAGGCGGAAATGCTTGCGCTTGTCTGCATCCGAGATGTAGAGCGCCTTGGCACAGCTGAAGCCCTGCCAGGGGCAGAGAGGGGCTGGGGGCTGCTCCAACCCAACCCCATCAGCCTTCCTCACCCTCCTCACCACCCCGTGAGGGCATAATAGCACCCTTTGAAAGAGCCCCGGGTCAGGTAGAGGGGGGAAACGACTGGAGATGTTATTACAGGTGGAGTGAAGAGCTGGGGATCGGCAGAGGCTTTATTTACACTGGGGGCAGAGAATTCCTCATGGAAACGAATGTTCACGTGTGATTTATCCCACATAACATGAGAAATCACCCTGGGTTTACAGTTTCCCCGTCATCCTGGCCGATAGGCCGTGCCTTAGCAGCAAGGCGAGCACTGCAAACAAAGGCTCTTTCTGTAAGGTTTCTGGCCCGGCTCAGACCCTGGCGCTCTTCAGGGACCTCAGATAATGTTTGGGCTTTTTTTTAATTCCCCCTCCCCCGCCCCTATCAAAAGATGTCAGATCTCTGCTGAAGCTCTTGAACTTCAGGACTGATTGGGGTTGGGGTAGGATGGGGGGGGTGAGGCGATGTTCAGCTGTTTATCTGCAAACGAGAGACTGGGCTCTCATTTTGCGGTAAGCAGCAGTGCTGGTCAGCGGCAGAAGGTACCAGGGTTGAGGGAGCTGTGTAATTTTTTGGCAGCTCCCCTGCCGTGGGGCTGCCAACCTGAAAAGATGGTGCTGAAGAAAGATGGGGCTCTTTGCAAGGCAAGGGACTGCCCCCCAGCCTCTCGGGGGGTGAGAGCAGGAGCGGGGAGAGATGGCAAGGAAGGAAGGAGCATGACAGCTCGAGGAAGGGGACGCTGTGACATCCCAGGGCATGGGGTGAGACCAGGGAAAGCCCAGCCCTTGCGTGAGTGAGGTCCCCACAGTCCCCAGGGAGTGGCAGGCACTACCTTTGCATCCGGCTGCTCCTCGAAGCTGAGCTTCTGGGTCTCCATCAGGCTGCTGCCCATGCTGTCCAGCCCCATATACCCACACACCCGAAATCCTGCTTCTCCCAGGTCCCTGGCTGGGAGAGATGGGGAGAAGCACCCTTCAACCCCTGGACAGGTGGTGGGTGGCCCAGACTCCAGCCCTCCCTGGGTCTGGGCTGCAGAGGGCTCAGCCTCGAGGGGGAAAGAAGAGTTTGGGGAGGGCGAAGGTAAAATAAATAGGGTTATCCTCTCCTTTGCAGAAGCAGAGGACAGCTCTCCGGGGGAAGGGAGGGAAGAGAGGTCCAGGGCTGCTGCCCAGCACTTACCTTTTATCTGCTCCTGTTTCAGCTTCCATCCCGGCCCGCTCAGGTAAACGCAAGGTGGGGGGCAGAAAAACCTGCGGATGCGAGAGGACATTTTCTTACTGCACTTCAGCATCCAGAAAAGGCACCTGGGGGTTACAGGACGGCTGCTCGGAGGGCAGAGACCTTCACCCAGGGCTCTCCGACACCGGGAGCAGCCCTGCACCCTGGGAGGTATGTGGTGCTGCAGTGGGGGGCTAGGGACCCCTCGGCTGGGGGGATACGGCCAGAGCTCAGGGCTGTGCTGCCTCCAGCCCCAGCGTCCAGCCCCAGCCCGGGGTGGTTGCCTCATCTGTTGGTGTCGCTGGTAACCACGATGCCACCGGCCACAGGATGGTCCTGGCAGGAGAGGACAGGGCACCTCGGCCCCCTCCCGGCCCGAGCCTCTGCCTGTTTGCCATGTGGGGGTTTCAGCAAGTCGGGAACAGAGTTTGCATTCACAGCCAGGTTTGGAGCCCAATGCAAATAAACCTATCGCCAGGGTTTTGGAAACCTATTTTCCTGTGTTTTATTTGGGTTTCCACTGTCTTTGCATTCGTGTGAACGGTGCAAATTCATCCTCGAGTGATACTGGGCAAAGCGCTACCAGTGGGGGGAGTGTGGGTATTTCAGAGCCCTAAAGTCCTCGGCACGGGTTTATTTAAACAAGTCACACACAGCACGGGCCCCTGGCTCCCACCGTGATGGAAAACAGCCTCAGCACCTTTAAACTTTAACCTGGGAGCTCTGTGCTGGTTTTCTCTCCCTCTCCAGACCCAGCACCTGATCTTCATGCTCATCCCTTGCGCGGGGTCCAGAGCAGGAGGAGGGGGAGGCTGTCCGGAAGGTACAGAAATGCAGGGGTTTCCCTCCTGGCTGGGAGACCCTATCCCAAAATAAAACCTCTACCGGTGGGCCAGCAGCTCCTGGCAGGAGGTGGATGCAATGAGGACTTTGTAGGCACAGTGTGGAGCTGTCTCCTGGGGTCGCTGGGTCTGGGTGGGGATGCGTCTCAGAGGCAGAGCTCGTTGCCTCACAGCTCCCCCCGGCTTGGTAACAGCCCGGGATTATTTATATCACAAGGCTTAATGGAGGATTAATTATGTTACAGTGCCACAGTCTGACGTCACTGCCCGGGAGTAGCAATTTTGGAGATTCGAGCCAGAACCTCAAGGTGTTTTTGCAGTGCGGGAAGGATTTTCAAAAAGAGCAGCTTTTTGGAGACTGTGGCCATTGATGGAAACGCCCCAGCCCCCGCTGTGGCTGTTCAGATTTTAAGACAAGATTCCCACAGCACTAACCTTTCCCCTTCTTTTTCTTGAATAGTTTATTTCCTTCTTCTACTTCATCTTTCTGATCTCCTGTGTGTCATGGGAGGAACCCAACCCCTGGGGATGTCTAACTGGGATGGATGCAGGTGTGGGGTTAATGTCATTACTTCAAGACTAAAGAGCAGTTTTGGATGCAAAGAGGTCATGAGGGATATGCCAATTTATTTGCTTCACCAGCTTAGACCAGAGAAATCCAGCAAGGCTGAAATGGAGCTTTAGGTAGATGGGTTTGGAAGTGGCTGCTGGAGAAGCTGGAGCGATCTCCTACCTTTTCTCATTGCCGTATGACTTCTGTGCCACCTTGGCGTGCAGGATCAGTACCGTCTGGTCTGCTGGCAGCTGCAGGTACCTCCGCACACCATCTCGAAGCAGGTTGGTTTGGTACGGGTTGGACCTACAAGAGAACAGCCCCCCAGCACTGCAACACCAGCACTGGGCTCCTTGCCTGAGCCAGGAGCTCCTTCTGTGTCCAGCCTGATGGGGTGGGGACGGTGAGGAAGCTTTCCTACCGGAAAGCCCTGGAGCTCAGAGAACATCTCGGCTGCTGCATGATACCAGGGTTGGCATTGAAAACTGTAGAGTATGCATAACTGAATAAAGGCTTCATCAGTGTTCAGTCAGACACAGTTAATAGCTCTAAAATGTACATTTCTGAGACTTCCAGTCCCAGGCGATGGTGGCAGTGCTCTAAGTGATCATTAATTTGTTTTTCCACCTGATGTGCTTGCTGCTGTATGGCCTTTTGTTGAGTTGGGAAATGACGCTGCTGAGCCAGGAGTGCAGCTGGGGAGTTGCCACGCAAGGTGGAGCTGCTCGTTGGCTTCTGCAAGGGCTGCTGGGTGAGAATTGCTGCATTTTTCTCTGAGACCTAAGAAGTGGGTGGTTTTGCTGGTTGTTTCTGCTCTATTAACTGGAAGGAGTTTCCTGTGCACCCAGAATTTATCTCTGCTGACTTAGTAGGTTGGGCGTTAACCAGCTGGAGAGAGATGAGGAGGGTCCAAGCCCGAGGTGCCCTGCTCTGCTGCCTGGGACACGTGTGCAAGAACAGGGGGATGAGAGAGGAGGGAGACCTTCTGTGGTGCCCACTTCTTTTCAGAAGAGGTGAGCTCACCCATCTGAAGACCACCAGCTCCTGCCCTACCAAGATCCCCTAAAGTCCCCAGGTACCTTTGGCTGGATAAGAAGAAACCAGAGGAGAGGAAAGGGGTGATCTGTGGGCAGGAGCCCCTTGTTGGTCCATCTGCCAATGTCTGGCACGTTACAGCTGGGCACCCTCAGGAGAAATTGGTCCTACCAAGCAAACCCAGCCTGGCTACTTGCGATAAGGTCTTGACTTAAGCCTGAACTCACTTCTTCCATAATCTGAGCTTCCTCACCTCGCTCCAAAGGGGTGTTTGTGCCTGCTGGTACTTGGACAAGGCCTCTGTTTTTCAGCTCTACATGCCCAGGAGGTGTTTTTGGACCCACCTGGGTAAGCGTAAGAACCACACCAGATCCAGCATTCTCAGGAGAGAGAAAGTTGTATGGAATCTGGCTTCGGGTTCTGGCTCTTGACCCTCCCAAGGCTGCCGGGGTCACTCACGACCACTCCACATGGCGATGTTCTAGCATCTGAGGCAGAGAGAAACAGTAGTGGCCAGAGAAGCCTGGGAAGCCCCAAGCACAGCTGCAAACACACTGCTGATCCACCAGGAGAAAGCAGACCAGGACTGTGGGCAGCACCAGGGGATGACTCAGAGGAGAAGCAGTGAGGATGGGGAGGTTCTTGCAGAGGAAAACCTTTCAAGCAGCACTCAGTGGAGCACTCCCACTAAAAACTGTCTCTCTTGCTCTTAAGTGGGCTAGAAATGGAGAAAAACGGAGGGCATGAACAATCAGATGTGTGAAAAGAGGTAAATTGGGTCCTGCCAAGTGCCCCAAGGCAGGCCATGGTGAGCTCTTGCTGGGCTCAGAGGCCAGAGCAAGCTCCAAGGGAGAGAAGCAGCAGCGACTCAAGCCATCCCAAGCAGTGACCAGTTCACCAGCCAGTTTTGCTATTCCCAGCACAACGCTGATACTTTAAAGAGCCTGTGCCCTTTGCAGCCTCTAGGACCCACATTACAATTAGCCTTAAGCTTCTATTCCTTCCCTTCCCACTTTCCCACACTGTGGATGGAGCCAATGCCCTCCTGTTTGTGCATGGACAACAAACACATCTCCCGTAAAGGAAATATTTACCCAGTATCTCCTCCAGGTAGTCCCGTGGAGATGTGATGCTCTTCACTCCACAGATTTTCCCCTCACCACTGTGTTTGAGCAATATAATTCCCTGCCCTCCTCCTTCTCAGTACTTTATCCTAGAGGTGTTAGCTGGATGGCCACAAACATAAATCCACAGAGCTCTGCCAAAATCAGATTTACAGCCGGTGCCAGTGTCACCCCACGGCATTAACTGCTGCTCTGTGTCTGAGAAATGAATGTTTTACGGCCACAGCAAGCCCGTTCCTGACTGCAGAGCACACATGGCAACCCAGCTCCTCTCCCCACGGCAGCCCCGCTGCTCCAGATCTCTGAGCCCTGGGCTCAGCCCCAGCCGGCACCCACAGCAGGGCAGAAGGAGCTCCTCTGCCAGACAGACCCTTGGATCGCCCTCAACGGCTCCCAGGGCAGGGCTGGATCTGTTCCTGCTGACCCTCCACCTGGGAGACTCTTGCTCCAGCATGATGGAGTTGAGCTTTACCAACCAGCATCCCACGGGTGCCTTCTCAGGGATGAGTTACCTGGAAAGGCTGGTGGGAAGCTTTTCAGCAAGACTGTCCACTGACTGGTCGGTATCTTTGCACAGCCAAAGAGATCCCGTAAGAAAGTTATTTTATCTTCTTCCCTAATGGCAACCTGCAGCTGTCTCCCTGCTCTGCTGCCAAGCGGGATGGCAGCTTTGAGCCACCTCTGCTGTTTTTCCCTTCACCTAAAAGCACTGTTTGGGAATCTCTCTTCTTTCTGCAAAACTGTTGATCGTGATCAGGACAAATGTGGAAACAGAGCGAGGAAAAGGCTGCCCCTTGGCCTGACCGTGGCTATTCTTTTACCCTAATGCAACATGGTGAAAAATGAGTATTAATCTGCGCCAGCTCCGTTCAGCAGGACTGCACTCTCAGTTTGCCAGAGGCAACAGGCACAGGGCAGGGGAGAACCAGGCTGAGTGTGTGAATTTTTTTCCCCTGTGAGTCTCACCATTCGGTATTCAGTGCAAAATGAGGAGCGTAGCTTTGGGTCCTTGCTCATGTCTCAGCTGCAGGGACACAAGCTCCATCCCTGTTAGTGTCACCCACCAGCACCCACCCACCCAATCCAGCTCCCGGCCGGATCCCTGCAGAGCTGCGGGGCCAGGCGCTGCTGGAGGGAGCCTCTGGGCAGAGCAAGGATGAGGCTGGTACCGAGGCCAGGCAGCGGCAGGGAGTGTTCAGGAACAAATTGCCAAAACCTGTGGATTCAGACGTGTGCTGACAGCGTGGCCAGCAGCAACACCTGCTCTGCAGAGCCTCCCGCAGCACCAGCTCGGGGCAGGGCCAGGCTTGTGCCGGTATCGCTGCTCCCTTCCATCCAGACATAACACCAGAGGCCCGTGGGTTCCTACCCAGAGATTACTAAAGAGCCTTCTGGAATAATTTTCCACATGCTATTCGCTGTTAAAGCGGGGATGTGCATGCCGAAGGCAGGCAAACAGAACAGAGGTCTTCAGATTTGATGCCTAGCTGGAGGAACGGCTACAGTGAAACTTGTTTTTCTTTCCTTTGTCCGCTCTCTGCAGCCATTGCCTTCCGAATTTGGGGGCTAAATTGTGTCAGTGACGCACTTCTGAACGGTGCTCGCCATTCTGCCCACCGAGGCGACCACCCAGCATCTGTCATCTGGTTTAGATTTACCTTCAGAAAGTCAAAGGGCTATTGCTAAAGCAGCTCAATATACCCACTTGGCTCCTTCTGGCACCTACGGCCTCCTCGGGCTTACAGGGAATTATTCACTCCTCCTGACATTTATTATATTAGATTATTAAAATGCTTTGATTGTGGTGCAGTGTTAGTTCAGTGTCATGTTAGCGGCACCGCACGGGCCGGGCTCTCGCAGCTCGGGCTAAAAGCCTGCTTTTCAGAGCCTGAGGTCTCAGCTGGGACTCGGCTGCTCTCGCACACAGTTGGGCATTATGTGGAAGAGGGGTGGGGAAGCAAGGGGGGAGTCGTCACCTCTCTCCAACACTGATTTTTGTAAGCTTTTCCCTCTCCCTGCTCAGCCTGGCATCGCTTACCAACGAGACTTTTCCCTTCAGCCTCAGGAGAGGGTGTGAGCATCCTTGGAGGTGCATCTCCAGGGTGGCTCTGCCCTGGTGGGATGGCCCCAGAGCACCCATGGGTGTCTGCACGCCCTGGCTTTGCTGTGTGCCCTCCTCAGCCATGGCAAATGAAGCCAAAAAGAGGGAGTGCCCTGTGTGCTTTGTGCAGGAGGAGCACGGCTGGACCATCTCATGAAGGGCTTTTTTTATGTGGGCACACAAGGGAGCTGGTGGGCCCTGAGAGGCTTTGGTAGGGTGGGACCCTGCCGCTGTTTTGCTGATTTTAGCAGAGCTGATGTTTAATGCCACAGCCAAAAATTAGCCCTCGCCTTCCCAGCCTTGAGCGTGGGGGTTCTCCGTCAGCGCTTTCTCCTACTTCCAGCTGGGAAACGCAGTCTCTCCTTTCTTGGCCCTGGGTGTCAGGCAGGGTTGTGCATTGCTGGCTGCCTCCCACCGCAGAGCACGGCAGCTTGGGGCATCCTGCCCACCCTGAGTGACCGTCTTGCCACCCTGGGTGACCATCCTGCCACCCTGAGTGACTGCCCTGCTGCAGGCACGGCTCCTGTCTGTGTCACAGATGTGGGGGGAACCCAACAGAGGGGCTTTTTCCACTCAGCCATCCCCTGCCACTGGGTCACACATCCCCACCGAGACAGCCACGCTCGTGGTGTGGAACACCTCGTGGTCCCTACGTCAACTTCTGCTCTGTGAGGACAGATCAGGGCAGAAGGTCTGCAACTCGCTGTGTGTGCACCCTTGGGCAGCCACAGGAGCAGGAAAAGCACTTTAGAAGCAAACTGCTTTCTGCACTGCTACTTCCCAGTTCGCTGATGCCAACCGGCTCAGTCTGCAGAGGAAGGGATCCGACTTCTTTGGTCCCCTGGGAATGAAAGTACCCATCTCAGGAGACCAAAATACAACTGCAGCAGCTACTCTTTAAAACCCAGGTCTTCAAATCTGCCCTTGGTACAAGAATTTTAGCTCACAGTAATCTGTCCTCAAGTGCAGGTAACACTGAAT
The DNA here is from genome assembly GCA_013400375.1 of Thinocorus orbignyianus. Lineage (NCBI taxonomy): Eukaryota > Metazoa > Chordata > Aves > Ciconiiformes > Thinocoridae > Thinocorus > Thinocorus orbignyianus. The sequence continues at coordinate 186,623 of VXBW01007041.1, forward strand.
TGAGGTGCAGAGATCTAATTTGCTGCTTTTTCCCCCAAAGGAGCTGCCGTTTGCCTCACTCAGGAGATGGCTACCCAGCAGTTTGCTGCCACAGAGGGCAAGTGTTCTTTCCTGGGCTTGGGGAAACCAAACCTCCTAATAAAAAATATCCATTTTAGAGGGCTGGGTTATATTTTGTACAGAGCAGGGGAGAAAATGCCTGAAGTGCTCTTGGGTATGGAGTCAATGCAATGTTTATGCAAAAGGAAAAGCCATTAGAAATCACAGAAATGAGAAGCCTGCAGTTTCTGGCTTCCCTCATTTTTCAATACCTCCTTTAATCCAGACCAACCCAACCCACAAGCCCGTGTATATGCACGGGTATTTATAAATCCTATATTTTCCTCACTGCACACACAAGTGAAATTCAGCCTTTTCTGGGCTTGGGGGATTTATCGACCACGCCAACGGCAAACACCAGTGGAGAACAGGAAGCACAAACCCCCTGAGCTCTGCGGGGGACCGGGGGCCAGCCGGGGTGGTCACCCCAGACATGTTCTCAGCTGCTCTGCAAATGCCACCACCATCACCACCCTCCAAACACCCCAGTTTGATAGCTCAGTGTTGGCCTGTCTGCTAGAAAATGCAGATAATGTGGGTGATTCACTGCAGTCCTCCTCTCTCTGTTGCTCATGTAGCTGTTGATATTAGTTCAAAGAAGAAGGAAAGTGCTGTTAAAGCACTAAAACATTGTCCTGTAGAGCACTAAAGGTGGTTCCTATCACTGCTGGGTTGATCTAAGCGCTGGAAGGTCTGTGCCAGGATGTCTAAGGAGCCTCTGCTAACGGCCTCCACCACTACAGTCGGGCACATCTATTGACCTTCTTGCTGGAAGCTCAGCCCGAGGATTTGCAGCCCTCAGAGCTCTGGTCTCCAGCTCCCTGGTTCAAACGCAGCTCCCAGCACTGACTGCAGCCACTACATGTGGAGGTTCTGAAACTTCCTGGGAACTCTGGCTTAAATGCATTGAGCTTGGACTCTGCTTTTTTTCCAGGAGTTTAGGAGTTTATGGGGCTCCCAGGTGCACTCCTACAGCAGGGGAAGATTAGATTTAAAAAAAAAAATAATAATAAAAATATATATATATATATATTGAAAAAGAAAAAGAAAGAAAACAAAAAGGAAAAAAATTAAAAAATGAACCAGAAGAAAAAAAAAACAACAACAAAAAGGGAGGGGGAG
>VXBW01007041.1:188024-209174 GCA_013400375.1 Thinocorus orbignyianus
TGCCCCGGGCTGTGCCCAGCTCGGTTCCGGTGCCACCGTGCCCCTCTGCCCATGGTCCTTTCCACCTGCGCGCAGGTCCCGCTTGCCCGTGGGCACCTGCGGGGACAGGACCCGCGGAGCGGGGGCAGCCGGGGACCCGCGGGCACCCCCCGCCGGGGCATGGGCTGAGCCCTCCATCCCCCCCATCCCGGAGCTGCCCCGGGGCCGGGCGGGGGCGGCGGCCGTGCCCATCCCGTCCNTCTCCTCCGCGCAGCTCCGCGCCCCGGACCGCGCAGCACCGCGCCCCGCCGTACCTGAGCCAGCATCGCGGCGGGGAGCGGCTGGGCGGCCGGCACGGGTGAGTGAGGGGCTCCGCGGTCCCCGCCGCCCCTGCGGGAAGGGGAAGGAGAGGAGCTGGATGGGGGTGAGCCCGGCCCCGCGGGGGCTGGCAGCATCCCTTGGGCGGGGGGTGCTTTTCCCTGGCGGGGGGGCTGGCAGAGGAGGGAGCAGCGATGCTGGGCGTGAGGGGCAGAAAGCGAAGCCCGGAGGGGGTGAAAAACGCCTTTAACACACCTTTTCCCCCCTAAGCTGTGTGCGGGAGCCCTGGCGAAGCCCCCCGGCTGTGTGCTCTTGTCCCCCTCCCCCCCGGGGACACGGGACCCCGCTTTGTCACTCGGTGCCTGTGCGGGGGCTGCCGGCACGGCGCGGTTTGCCTCTGCTCCGCTCACCTTTCGCCTGGCTTTCGGGCAGGTTCCTGCTTATACAAGCCAGGATCTCTTTTAGCAGGGAATATAAAGCTCTGGTACACCTGGGCAAGGCGGACCCAGCAACAGGAGAGGGAGATCTCGCAGAAAGATAAGCTTAAAAAGCGTGCCCCGAGTTTGTTCTGCACGACTGGAAAACTGGGTCTGCACGTACTCATATATAGGTTTTGCACAAGCAATCACCCACTGGTGATTTGACTTCTGATTCCCACCATTTCAAGAGGAAAAATTAGCTTTGGGCACTTCTGTTCCAAGCAATTACGTGGGAAGTCTCATTTGGAAAATGAGATTATTCTGCGCTCATCGTATTTGTGCTGACATGCAACTGTCAGAGGTGAGTGGAGCTGGGCAGATGGTGAGTGGTGGTTGTGTACCCCAAGTTCTGCTGGGGTTTCCCCCCTTGTTCTGCGAGGACAGCCTTTGCTACTGTGCAGGGAGGTGCCCAGTCCGTGCAGGAGGCAGGGCTCTGGAGCTGGAACCAGTGTCGGTGAGCAGGCTGGCAGGGAAACGGGACTGTCCTGCTTCGGAAGAAGTCACCATGTGTGTGCAGTGGGACTGGGAGGGGGGAGGGGGGGGTAAGAGGATGAGGAACCAGTTCAGAGCCCAGGCTCTGAGTCCAGGCACGCACTTTGCCTCTTCTTCCTAAACCCAGAAGATTTTTGCTTCAGTCAAGCCCAGTTTATTTATAAAGTTACTGAGGGCCCTCTCTGTGGGACCCTCTGTAGCGTCTCTTGATACTAAAGATATTTTTCTTTTATTTTTACAAGAACAGGAGCAATTAATCACAGGCAGCGAGCGTGCAGGCTCTCAGTAACAAGTAGAAACTGCATTTCACAAGCAGATTCTTGTGATCTCTGCAGGGATTCATTAGATTGGCATTTGATATCAGCAAGAAGTGTGTGCGTGTGGGGGGAAAACCTGCTCTCGGATCCCAGCCCTGATGCTTGCCACCAGGATATGGATAAATTTGGCCTCATCCGAAATACAAATTCCCAACCGCAAAGCATGCGAGAGATCTTGGTGGTTGTAGTAAAATGACTCTTTCCATCAAAGCAGGCCGGGTATTGCTGCCTCCGACTGGAAAAGGCTGTTGCTGATTTTTGTGGAAGTTGTAACTGTCTGTTTTTTCTCCAAGAATGAAAGACATTTGATGTGATGAGTGCAAGAGGGGCTCCGGAGCTGCCCTTGCTGGTGACTGCAACAAACAGAAAAAACAAAGCCAATAAGGCAGCCCGCTGTAGGCGATCTGTGGAGGCAGGAGATGTTTGTGCTCCCATTGCTCCTAAGGTAGCATTTCCCTGGAGGCTGGCGTGAGGGGTTAAAGGTTTTCAAGAGAAGCCTTTGTTTAAACATCGTTAAGGTTTCCAATAGGGGCCCCTTTGTTCGCTTCCCCTGCAGTGTGCCTGCCTTGTTAAAAACTCAGCCCTCATAAAATGCCATTTACAAATGCGTGATGAATAGAGCTGGGACACAGAGGGGGAAAGAAGTAGAGTTGGTATCTGCACACACGTGAGAATTACAGACAGGTCCTACCACGAGTGAATTAATGGCCCCCAGAAAAAACACAGTGGGGGGAAAAAAAAAAGAAAAGGATTGAGTGGCGCTTGTAAAGAAAATGCTAAAAAATCAACTACTCCCCCTAAAACAGTCAGTCCCCCTCATGCCAGATGTCACACGCGTCTCCTCCAGCTGTGCCTCTTGGTAATTGTGTTTTTTTCTCCACCTTTAGGCCCAAACAGTAGCAAATTGATGACTCGGGCTGCGCTGGGTGGGAGGGGGCTGGCGCCGCTGCCATAAGGGCCCCATTGAGTGGAGGGGCTGGGGGACTCGGGCTCTGGGCTGGCTGCTGCCTGCTGCGGGCTGGCAAGAATCGCCCCTCTGTAGGGTCTTCCAGTGGGGATGTGCCTTTAGGTGTCAAGTAACATTTTTAGCACTTTGAAGGATTTCGTCCCCTCTTCCCTCCTGGCTAAACGTAAAGGGTTTCAGTACATCTCTGTTACAGCAGGGGAGGGTCCGGGTGTGTGCTCGGGTTCTCGCTGAGACTCCAGAGAATGGGGCACAGCTAGGGCAGTGCTTCCACGCAAGATGTTCCTGGGCTGCTGTGCTGCATCTTGTGTCTGGAGCTTTCCTGGTTCTCGCGCAGCTTGTCACAGAATCGTAGACTTGTCTAGGTTAGAAGGCACCTTTTGGATCATCTCGTCCAACCATCAACCTAACTCTGATAAATAAGCCATCATTAAACCACGTCTCTAAACACTATGTCAACCCATCTTTTGAATACCTCCAGGCATGGCGCCTCCACTCCTTCCCTGGGCAGCCCATTCCAATGTTTAATGATCCTTTCAGTGCAAAAATTTTTCCTGATATCCAATCTGATCCTCCCCAGGTACAACTTGAGGCCATTTCCTCTTGTCCCATCCCCTGTCACTTGGGAAAAGAGGCCAACGTCCATCTCTCTACACCCTCCTTTCAGGTAGTTGTAGCGAGCCATAAGGTTTTCTTTTGGTTCTTTTGGTTTTTACTGGAGGATGGATCCTCCTTCTTTGGTAACTTTCTGCCTTGGCCTGTGTCTCTGTTGGCAGATTTCTGATCTCTTGCCTTGCAGGCCTATGGTTGCACACATGAGGATGATGCTGAGGCACGAGGGTCCCCAGGGCACCTGGTCCTCACCGTGGGCAGCAGCAACAACCACACTGGTGGGAATTCTTCTCTGGTGCATCTCCTATGGGCTGACATCACCCTGGTCCTGGGACAGCAGTTCTCCTGCCATCCTGCTGTCAGGGGGATGTGGCAACCATGAGGTTAGGTGGGAGCAGTTTCCCATGCTATCTTTTGGGGCTCTCCCCGTGAAAAGTTTCTAGACAAAGAATTCTACCAGCTTGCTTTTCTCCCTTGAGAAGGGCCAAAAAGTCTCCGTGTGCTTTTCTGCAGGCACCAAACACGCCTCGCTTTCTGCTATTTCAATTAAACACACAGCAGGACGGGTAGGATAAAGGGGAGAGGCACAAGAGTATTCTCCTGGCGTGTTTCCTTATGCCAACACATTGAGTCACGTCTCCAGAGTGAGAAATATGATATAAAGATTTAGAGAAGGAGGTCAGGCAGTGAATCCATGATTGTGGGGCTGAAATAGCAGGCGCTCTCTGTGGTCAATGGTGCCGTGAAATCTTGCTGGAGGTCAGTTGGGGATATTGGTCCCAGCTGATTCAGGAGGCACACATCCTGCTAGTAACTATCAGTCTCCCTGCTCAGAGATACCACCTCTGCTGCCTCAGGAGCTCGGCTGACAGAATCTGCACCAGCCCAGGAGCTGCTCTGGGCCATTTCTCTTTCCTTTGTGGTTGAACATGCATATTTCTGGGGGAAAAAAATGCACTCTAACACCTTCCTCCCAGAACAAGAACTTGGGCGATGGATTGCTGCCTCAGCTTCTGGATGGCCCAGTCCCCCTTCTCTCCAAAGTCTGAAGTCTCTCGGCCCAGTTGAGCTGTCCTCCAGGGGCCTATTTGCAGGAGAGCATGTGCTTTTTAAAGAGAGTGAGGTGGGTATTTCCCCTTTCAATTGCTCTTCATCAAAATCTAAAAGTATTCCAAGATCCCTCTATAATACCAGTTAGGAGCAGGGCTGAGTCTGGCTGTCGTGCAGCCCAGGGGACAAGTGCAGCCTAAGATCTTGAGTGGGACAGAGAGGAACAGAGAAATGCCACCAGCAGTCCTGAAACAGGAGCCATCCCTTGACATGCTTAGTAGAACAGGAGGACTTGGCTGACCGTGTTTTCGTCTTGGCTAGATCTTTAACACGGGCTTCAAAAGGCCACGTGTAATTTGCAAGTGAATATGGCATTTATTCTTGCCAGCTTTTGCTGCAGCAGCCCAGGCCTCTGTCTTGGAGCAGAGGCTGGCTGGGCAAGGGCTCTCCTCCTGCATGAGCTGCAGAGCACTGGGAGGTCTTTTAGGAATAAATTGGCGGCAGAGAAAGACTCCATGTGCTGTTGTGGAAAACCTCGAAAAGGGGATTCTCTGTCTGTTGCTACACCCAGCGTTTCCCTCCCAAGGGGACTTCAGATGTCATCCTGACAAGCCTGTCAGGACGTGTATGATGTTAGGTCCATGAGCTGTGAGATGAGGACATCTGTCACTCAGCCTGCAAATGGACCTGGACAAGAAGCCCGTCTTCCTCCTGCCCTCCCTGCAAAGATGTTAATCCTGGTGAGTGCCGGGCTGGGGCCCATAAAACAGGGAATTGGCTTTCTAGAGGAGCAAGGGGAGAAAAAGGAGAAGTGCTTTCCATATCCAGCAGAGTTTTCCTGTTACTGCACTCCTGCTGATTTGCTTCTGTTGGGTTTGGAGCCGTGATGTGCTGTTTGAGAAATGCAGCCTTGGTTGTTTTTTGGTTGGTTTTTTTCAAACAACTTGTCCTTCCAGGTGGCTCTTGGCCCAGTAAAGCTGCCACAGCCTTGTAACCGGAGAGTACTGCCATGTCCTGGAAAGAGTCTGCTCTTGTTCTCCCACACGTGTGTTTGGGAAGAACCAAGGACACAGCAGCCCTTAAAAAAAGAGAAGAAAATGTTTTCATGCCGTTTTCCTGGTTTCGGTGTGCTTGTGCTCCCTGATGCTTCCTTGCTCCGAAAACAGCATTGCTGTCCTCTCTGGTGGGAGCAGCTGCTCATCACCCAGCTGCTGTGGAGGATGAGCATCTTGATGCTGGAGCTGTGATGGAGTGCAAGGTCAACGCTGCCTGTAAAATGGTCCTGAGGGTGGGTTCAGGGCTCCTGGGCAGCAGAGGCACTGCTGAGAACCGTCATCTGCAGGCAGGGAGAGCCTAGAGATTGTGGCTTGTGTTGGGAGAAACCAACCTTTGGGCAACCCTCCCAGGAGAGGGTGGATCCAGCCCCATGGCTGCCCTGGGCCTTGTCTGTTCAGATAACTTAAGAGTCTTGCAGACATATGGACAACATGCCAATGGTCCACCAGGGTCTCCACAGCAAAATCTGGCATCAAGAGATGCCTCCAGATTGAAGTAAGTTTTCTGTATCTCTCCAGGCAGCTCTGATTGCTCCCTTGTCATCCTCTCTTGGTCTTACATGCACTTTTTGTGCATTCTTTCTCTCAGGCATGAACCCAAAGGGTCACTTTTTGTCCTACCAAGGACAGATGCAAATTTGTCCCCCCATCCTCCAGCCTGAGACCAGCCTTTGCTGTTTTTCTGCTCTTGTCCTGGCAGGACTCTGGTGCCCTAAGCACAAGGAGTTTCTGTCCAGGCTCCTGACATCCCCCCTGTTTTGATTTTTTTTTTTTTTTGACACTTTAATCAAATAACACTCATGTGGGAGTTGAATAATGGCCTGATTGGGTCTCCACAAAGACCCTGCAGAACAAAACAGGGCACGTGGAGAGGCAGGCGAGATGGGTGAATCTCAGGAACATCATGTTGAGGGCTGCTCTACCATTAGCCAAAGTTTCCAGCACAGAAATAAGTGGGTTTTGTTGGTTGTGCTATTGGTTGGTAGCACGTGTGGAATCAGTATGGTGCAGCCCTGCCACGCATTTCCAGGCACATGGGCACGCTGTACAGGAGAGCCCCTTGGCGTTACTCCTGCTGGGTAGCAGCATGCTCGGTTGGAGGCACCTGGCTCTTCCCCTTTCCTTGTAACTCTTGGCAATCCCCTGTCCTGGCTTCTTGCAGGGTCTGGAGCCAAGGGCAGAGCTGCGGCTGTTCCCACAACCTGCCAAAGGTCTGCCAAGCCTGGGCAGGTGGCTGGAGTAGTGTGTTTTATCATAAAAATTTCAGCTAAAAGCTGATGTGCCCAGATATACAAAATCTTGCGTGTGTATGTACGCGAGACTTGGCTGCTGACTACCACAGCCATGGTCCACAACCTGCTTTCCTCCTCCTGACACCTCGGGTCAGGGCTTTTCCTGGGCTGTGAAGGCACTGCCATCTCCTGAGCCTTCCACCCCTTCTTTCTCCATCTGCTTCATCCTCTCTACAATTCGATATATAAAGCCCCCACCCCTGTAGCGGTGAAGAGGGTACAGAGCTGGCTGCATCCCTCACCCTGCTCCACGCTGTGCCCTCTCCTTTGGGCACCCAGCTCCAACCGGGGCGGATGAACCAGAAGGGGAATATGCTCTGAATATTCTGTTAACCTGTATCCAGGAGGGAGCTGCCAAGGAGGCCGCGCTGAAACCCGAGGCGGCTGTTTTTCCCGAGACTCAGCACTTGGCAGGGAGAGCAGATGGACAAGCGGCAGAGGGCGGGGGATGCGAGCACCCAGGGTGCTGGCTTACCTGTTTGCCTCTGGGGATTCATCTCCATGTCCTCCTTGCCTGAGATCACGAGGGGAGCCGAGGGAAGGCTGAGGTCATTGCTTTCCCTTCCGTCCTTACGTGCGGCTCTTCCCTTGGTCACCCTCTCTGTGCCATGTACTGTGCCATCCCCTTCAGCAGGGTCGAGCTATGGCTGGTTTTCTCCTTCCATTGTTCAGAAAGCTCAGGAGATGATCCAGGTGTCCCTTTCCACTCGGCCACTGTGAGGTTCAGCAGAGCCAGCCTGCCCAGCAGTGCTCACCCCACCTGCACCTTTTTTTCCTTTATAACCCAGTGTTATCTCAAGGTCTCCAGCACAGTGGCCACCACCGTGTTTGCCTTGCCTCACAGCACCTGCCTGCCAGCCGCTCGCTTCCCACCCATCTCCCTCCTGTTCCTGGATGGTGGCGGGGGGGAGGAGGGAAACACGGGTCCCTTGGGCTGGGGGGGACCCCTGCAGGGCTGCAAGCCAGCCTGGGGAGAGTGAGAGCAGCAGGGAGCAGGGGAAGTTGCCCAGCGCAGGATGGTGGGAGTGATACTCAGGGGCAACTGTCCCATCAACTTGGCTTCTCCATCTCCAGCAGCAGCAGGACTAGGTGTTGTATGGAATCAGGGACCAAGGCAGTGTCCCAGACTGGGTCCCTGCTGCCAGGACTGGTGCTGGATGCATGGCTGAGCCGCCGTGCCCTGCCCTGTCCAGGCAGCATCAGCCCCTCCAGCTGCAGGGAGGGCCAAGACTTCATCCAAAGCTGAGATGCTGTTAAAAATAGATCAGTTGTGAACTGGTTTTCTCCTCCTTGGTTCTTGGCCCAAGAGCTCATTCCTCTCTCCGGGCTGGCTTTGAAGCTATCTGGATGCTGCGAGAGGCAGGCTGCGTGCCAGCCTGCCATTGCAGGGAGGCTTGGAGAGCTGCAGGAATGTTATAGGTGGCATAGCTGTCCCCAAAATATTTAGTGGTTACTGAGTGCTTTCTCCCAGAAGGAAAGCAGTACTGGAAAAAGAATTTTGTGGGGGAAATGAAGCTGGGAGAGGAGGGGCTGTTTGCTTCTCTGCTTGCACACGGTGCTCTTATGAGGGGGCACAGGCATTTGAGCGCTCCTGACCACAAAGCGATGCTCGCCTTGGTCCTGTAGCTTCCTAGAAGATGCCTGCTGTGCTGGAGCCTCCCATCATCTCCCAGCCCGGAGTGATCCCTCCACTGCACAGCTCTGCAGGAGCTCCTGATGCTCCCGGCATGTCCGGGGCTGACTGGGCTGCTTGCCATCCCCAGAAAAAGGCCATGTCTCCCACTTTGAGTCCGGTATTCTGGACCCCAGTTCCCTCTTGTAGCTCTTTTCTGTCCTTCTAATTCTTCAATATCATTTTTCAGGTGTGAACACTGAGTCTGGAGACAATTCTAAGATGCAGCTGTGAAACCTATTATCAGCGTCACTGCTGTCAAATGCATTAGGCTCAGGGCTGGACGTAAGCACTGAGCAATTAAATGGCAAACCCTGGTGATGAATTACAACTGAGACCTCCCGGGGCTAAATAAATATCGGCTGATAACTACCCATAAAATGAATTTCCATGGGCTTTTTTAAAAAGCACCCTTCCAGTATCTGTGTCCGGTCACAGCACAGCACGTCTCCCAGGGACAACTGCATTAACTGTGGTATTTCCCGCCATCCAGCACCTTGGAACAAAAATAAACTTAACAAATCCAAGTTCCCACAGGAGCCAGACAAGGGCAGGGAAGGGCATAAGGCAGGACAGAGGTGGGCAGGGGGGGAGAGAGGTGCCAAGTTGAGGTTTTTGGGTGACTGGTCTAAATATATTTTTCTCCCACCTTAAACACATGAAGAACCTGTCAGGGTGCAAGGGCATGCCTTGGAAAAGCCAGCAGGATGGGGAGAGCTGGTGAGAGAGCGATGGGGTCCCCTGGGGTGATGCCTCCTTGCAAATAAGGAGAGCAGTGGGCTGGCAGTGCTTCTGCCCAGGGGGTGGGAGGGGACTCTCACCCTCACGGGCACCCTGTGCCTGCAGAGGCTGCTGCTCTCTGCTCTCCAGAGGTAGTTTGGAAAACAACAGAGAATCAGTTTCTGGAGCTTCTTGGGAAAAGACAGTCTTTGCCAGTGACTTTGAGAGACTTCTTGAGCACGTTTTGTCTGCGCTGGCATTTCATCTGGGGGCTTCTCTTCCCAGCACATTGCGGAGGGACTGTCAGGAGGGCTGGTGCTCTGCATCCCCGGGTGCAGCTTTCCCACTCTCTGGCTGGCTGTGGAGAGCAGCAGCACCGCCAGTGAAAAAGCATTTGGCTGAACATCCCATCCGCCTGGTTTGCGAGTGAAAATAAGGCTTGTCTGATGGCCAGCTCCACCCAGAGCAGAAAATCAGACCCTTTGGCAGATGGTTGCTACTGTAATGAAATTTAGCTGTGCTGAGACTGCCAGTCCTGGAATGGGAAAAGTCCCACGTGGGTTCAGAGAAGTTTGGGGATGGAACTGTCACAACTGCTGCTGCTGCCCAGGGTTTTTGGCACTGCCAGGGGACACCCACCACAGGCGAGCATGGCCCCGCGGCTCAGCCTGCTCTCAGCACTGATTGTACATCATCTTCTCCCCACAGTGAGTTCCCCCAGCCTCAGAGCCGTGTGGTCTCACAGAGCCATGATGAAGCTCCTGCCCATTGTCCCTTTCCTCCTGATTCTTCTGACAACGCTGGAAGCCAGACCAAAACCTGCAGGTGAGCCCTGGGTGGTGGGAATTGCCTGGAGGAGACAGAAGAGTATGTGTCAGGGCAGCGAAGACCTCGGACACAGACATCTTGCTGCTTGAGGGGGTAGGACCTGCTGCCTCTTCTTTAGAGGCATCCCCAAGAGGTTGGAGGATCCCCCTCAGGCATGGGACCTAGACTTCCTAGTACTGCCCAGGGAGTAGGAGCTCAAGCCTGGCCCCAGCGTGGTGAGTGTGGTGCCACTTGCTCCTGGCACATCCTCAGCCTTGGCACAACCCACCTCAAGGCTTGTCAACCTCCTGCCCATGGGCTCCAACCACATAAGGGGAAGCTCGGTCCCTCCATGGATCTCCTGGTAGCGGGGACAAAGCAAACCCAGGGGCACCAGCCTTTCTCCTCCCAGGGTAGAGGGAACTACATGAATTCCAGTTTGAAAACAGCGAAGGCACCAAATGGAGAAAAGAGCTGGGTATGTCTTGGAGACCTTCGAAGCAGTTGAGATGACAGCCCGATTCTGGGCATCGTCCCAAAGGGACTCAAAGTGTTTGCTTACCATCAGGGCCAAATTCTCCCAGGCTTGCGCGTACACAAGCCAAGCAAAATATGTTCATTGGCGTTTTGCTTGCTAAACACTCTCCCGGTTTGCACTGGAAGTTGCACCCATATGTCCAAGAGAGCCTCTTTGGCTCAGTCCCTGCCATGTGCGTGCCCTTAGCTGTGCTTTGCACTGTCTCATTTTCTGCCCTTAAAAAAAAAAAAGGCAGAACAAAGGCAGCCCTGGATTTTGGCAGAAACTGGCAAAATGCAGTAAAATCAGGGGAGGCTGGAGCTGTGGGGGGAACAGAAGAATTGCCCAGAGCAGTATTTTCTGATGCTGCAGCAGTGGGAGCCAGTGCAGTGCCGGGTCTGGAGCAGGAGGCACTGGGCTGTTTCACACTTTAATGCTCTGATTTGCTGCAGAGATGAAGATGCTGCTGCCTAAACTTCTGCCTAAACCTTGCCAGGGCAGACGCCAACAGGCAGAGAGTAATTTCTGCAGCCCTGAGGCCATCGGCTGTGAAAATACAGGGAGCAGGAGCTGGGTCTGGCTGCAGGGACAGTGTTGGGAAGGAGGGGATGCTGCCGTTTCCCCACAGTTCCACAGCCTGGGCATGTCTCCCCACCCTGTTGTCCCTGCTCCCCATCTGCCAGCACAGTCCATGGGCTTATTTGGCAGTGGAAAGGTGCTGGTCCATGGGGGCTGACCAGACGTGCCCTGTCTATCCCCCACTGAGCGCCCCTCCAGCCACCCAACGGGGATATGTCCACTCCCAGCCCTGCTCCCCACAGCTAGGCACAAAGCTGAACTGTTTCTTTGCCCTCTTCCAGCCCTGAAGTGCAGGACAGGTCCCCTGGACATCGTGTTTGTGATCGACAGCTCCCGCAGCGTGCGCCCCTTCGAGTTCGAGACCATGCGGCGTTTCATGATAGACATCATTGGCAGCCTGGATGTGGGCCCCAATGCCACGCGGGTGGGGGTGATCCAGTACTCCAGCCAGGTGCAGAACATCTTCTCCCTCAAGACCTTTTTCACGCGGGCAGACATGGAGAAGGCCATCAACAGCATCGTGCCGCTGGCCCAGGGCACCATGACAGGTCTGGCCATTCAGTACGCCATGAACGTGGCCTTCACCACGCAGGAGGGTGCCCGCCCTCTGCACAAGAAGATCCCCCGCATCGCCATCATCGTGACGGATGGACGGCCCCAGGACCGTGTCACCGAGGTGGCCACCCAGGCCCGGAATGCTGGCATCGAGATCTACGCCGTGGGCATCCAGCGGGCAGACATGAACTCGCTGCGGGCCATGGCCTCGCCACCCCTGGAGGAGCACGTCTTCCTGGTGGAGTCCTTTGAACTCATCCAGCAGTTTGGGAAGCAGTTCCAGGACAAACTCTGCGGTGGGTGAGAGCTGTGGGGTGGCAAGGGTGGCCCTGGTGCCAGCTCCTCATCCAGGCAATGAAATGACCTTCTGAGGGGTGTCTGGGGTGAGTGCCCTCATCAGGAGCAGTGTGGACAGGGAAGGACCTTCAGTGATGGAGTGCTGGCACAGGCAACCTTGGTTTTTTCTTGCCCACCTTTCCTGAGGGGAGATAAGGAAAGCTTTGAAAGCATTGCAAGCAGGTGGCTTTCTTCACCTGTGCCCACAGTGGCTCTGCCCCAAGGCAGGACATCATGGCAGCAGAGATGGGAATATTAAAGAGCAGGAAATGTGGAACTGGTTTCCCTGGGTGTGATGGGAATGGGTGACACATCCCAGAGCCCCGTAAACATTTTGATGTGGCTCTAGCAAGGTCTCCTCCTCCACAGACACGTGTGTGGTATCTGCTGCATGCACATTTGTGTTTAATAAAACCCTGGCTGCCTGGAGGTGCCCGGGAGCGTCCGGCCAGCCTCGGCGGGGAGCTGGGGGGCTGGTCCACACCATGGTCATGCTGGCACAGGGCAGGAGCTCATGGGGTGGCACCTGTCTGTCCCCTGCTGGGCTTTGCTGGAGAACTGGCTCTGCGGTGGGCTGGCAAGCCCTTGCTCACCTGCTGCAGCATCTGTGGAAGGGCAGAAAGCAGCTGCCAGCATCTTTCAGGCAGCGTTTCCCAGCCAGGGGCACACGCCTGCCTGCAGGGCTGCATTAGTGCCGCGGTGAGTCCCTGCTTGTTGGGGTGAGGGGTCCAGGGCTGACCAGATGTTGCGCCCCAGGGCTCTGAGGAACTCCTGATGCCTTTGCTTACAATGCTTTGTCCATCACCTGCCTGCTCTGCTGCCTGCTTCCCGGCTGGCTCTGCGGGCTCCTGGTCACAGGGACACCCAGACCCGGCTCCTTTGGTACATTCTGGCTGAGCTCGAGCTTTCACTGTCTCAGCTCAATCTGTCAGCAGTATCATTTAATCCTGAGCAGTGATTTAGTGCTGGGATAGTTAAGAAAGCTGAGGGAGTTCAGAAACCCACCCTGTGCAGTGTCCGTGAATCGCTGGGTGAGCGCTGGGGCTGGAAGGGCTGGGACCAGTGGCTTCAGCTGCAGGGACAGGACAGCCACGGTCCCCGTGCATCTGACCTGCCCATGGACTGCTCTGACACCCTTTCTATCTTGCAGGGGTGGACATGTGCATGGGGCAGGAGCACGGCTGCCAGCACAGCTGCATCAGCACCCCCAGCTCCTTCTACTGTGAATGCAACCCGGGATACAGGCTCAACGTGGACGGAAAGACCTGTTCCCGTAAAAACCCTTTCTTCATCCTAACTTTTACAGAGGGTCTGTAGCTACAGGTCTCGTGGAAGGAAGCTGGAGAGAACCCAGTGCTCTGTTCACTGGGGACACTGCTCCCTGGGTCTGTAATGACTGTGGACATTCAGCTTTGCTAAATTCTGGTCACCTCTCTGGGATGGGACACTTGGGGCTCACATGGATACAGCTGGCTGTCACCCGAGGGAGCTGCGAGCAGTGGGTCCCAGCCACCAAAGTGCCCAGTATTTTAGCTGTGTATTTCGAGTGCAAAGTGATACTAGTTTGTTCTGGCCACCACCTCGGGGCTTTTCCTTCTCGTCTCGGGGTGTTGGGAGGTTCTGGGAAGCCCTGGAGCAGTACCTACTCAGCTGCCCCAGGAGGGTGACAGGTGTCCTGTTCTCCCACAGCCATCGATGCCTGTGCAGACGGGAGACACGGATGTCAGCACCAGTGCGTCAGCGCTCGTGGCTCCTACTCCTGCCGCTGCCGCGCAGGTTTCTACCTCAACCAGGACAAGAGGACCTGCTCCAGTAAGTGTCCCTCTCTTGTCCCGTCCCTTCACTTGCTTCTCAACCTCCCTCTTCTGCCCACCCCTCTCCTTCTCTCACCAGTGATCGATTACTGCAGCTTCGGAAACCACAGCTGCCAGCACGAGTGTGTGAGCATCCCCAACGGGCACTACTGCCGCTGCCGCGGCGGCTTCACACTGCAGCCCGACGGCCGGTCCTGCAGGGGTACGTCCTGGCGCGGTGGCACAGCAGACACCTTTATGTCCTACCCTGTGCCCAGGGGAAGGTCTCTTCCTGGGCCACCCCGCCTGGACGGGGATAACCCTGCACCCTGTGTCTTCCAGCCACCGACCTCTGCAACGGGGTGGATCACGGCTGTGAGTTCAAGTGTGTGAGCACAGAGGGCTCCTACCGCTGCGTGTGCCCCGAGGGCCAGCAGCTCCAGGCTGATGGCAAGGCGTGCAGCAGTGAGTACTGGGATGTGGTTCTTGGTGTCCTCCTCCTCCTCCTAGGAGGACTGGGGGTCTAGATGGGAGCTGGGTTGGAAGGTTGATGGAGAGCTGGGAGGGCTTGGGATGGATGTGGGCTGTGTCCTCCGAGACACAGCCCAGAAGATGCAACAGGAGTTTTGAGGAAAGATTCAGGAAATAGGAGACCCAAGAAAGGCTTTCAGGGGACACTGGGGTGGCAGTGGAGTTTTTTGGGCTGAGACCCCTGGGCATGCTTTGCCCCACTTCCTGGCCTCACCCCAGCTGCAGATCCAGGAGGTCCATATGGTATCCTCAAGCTCTGCCCCAGCCCTGGGTGTCTTCACCCTGATGGTACCCCAGCCAGACTGGTCCTTTCTCACCTTCCTCCTGTGCCCACAGAGTGTGGGGCTGGGCACGTTGACCTGGTGATGGTGATTGATGGCTCCAAGAGCGTCCGCCCCCAAAACTTTGAACTGGTGAAGCAGTTTGTGAACCGCATCGTGGACCTGCTGGAGGTGTCCCCCCACGGCACGCGGGTGGGACTGGTGCAGTACTCCAGCCGTGTCCGCACCGAGTTCCCTCTCAACAAGTACCACAGCGCGGATGAGATCAAGAAGGCAGTGATGGAGGTGGAGTACATGGAGAAAGGCACTATGACGGGCCTTGCCCTCAAGCACATGGTGGAGCACAGCTTCTCTGAGCTGGAAGGTGCCAGGCCTCTCTCCTACAACATCCCCAGAATTGGGCTCGTCTTCACGGATGGGCGCTCCCAGGATGACATCTCTGAATGGGCCAGGAGAGCAAAGGAGTCAGGTGCGGGGGGGCTGGGGAACCCCACATTGCGGTGCTTTGGGCATCCCAGGATGGTTCCTCGGCGTGTTTAGGTCTGGGGGAGGCTGCAGCATCCAGCCTTGAGTGCTGCATCGCCAAGGTCCGCTGGGGCAGACGTGCCTCTGTGATGGTCACAGGGTACTCTGAGCAGCATCCTTCAGGGAGCAGCTTCCACCACGGTAGTATTGCTGTGCCCCTCCCAGTTCTTCCCAAACTCCTGACATGTCTTTGGGAAGCCCAGGGGAAATCCTGCATTTTTGGCTTTGCTCCCTCGGGATTTGGTGCTCTTTGGCGTGGCGCGGCTGGCACAGTGCTCAGGATCCCTCCATGCCACGCAGGGATCACCATGTTCGCTGTGGGTGTTGGCAAGGCCGTGGAAGAGGAGCTGAGAGCAATTGCCTCTGAGCCAGTGGAGCAGCACTTTTCCTACTCAGCCGACTTCACCACCATGACCCACCTCGTGGAGAACTTCAAGCTGAACATCTGCCCAGGTGGGTGCTCCTGGCCACAGCAAGGGGCTCAGCCCCAAGTCAGGGGAGCCCTCTTCTCCCTGCAGAGCTGGTGGGGTAGTTTGTGTGTCTGTCACCCTGACATGTACCCCAGGGCTGAGCTGGGCTGGTGTGAGCCTAGACCATCTCTGGACCTCACCAGGCTGTTGTAGGTATAAAGGTGGGTCTCAGGGAGGGATTTAGAAGAGAAAAGCGTAAAGCTGGGGGGTTTATGCAAAAATATTCATTGAGTGGCCACCTCAGTGCCACTAGGCAGAGGCTGGGGTCACACCCTGCCTTGAGAGATGCTGCCCCAGCTCTGAAGATGCCTAGTCTCCTTGCCCTGACTGGCACTTCTGCTGCTGCTGGGTGCACCGTGGGGGACCATGGTGGGTTACTGAGAGGGTCTCCTTGTCCTGGGGCAGGCTGAGTCTCCCCAGTGCCCTTGGGACCCCCACAGGGCTGGAGATGTGGGGTCAGCATGTCCCCTGCCACCCCGGTTTGAAGGCAAAGTGAAGCTTGGCACTGGCTGTCTTCGGCACTCTATGACCACGTGTGCAGTAGCTCCGTGGGATGCCTGGTGCGATGCCTGGCAGCGAGCTTGCTGGGCTCACAGGGATGCAGCCTGGGGAGAGGAGCGAGGCTGGAAAAAAGAGAGCCCTGAGGTGGCTGCAGGGACAGGGGACTCGTGCTCTGTGGGAGCAGGGCAGAGCCAAGCGCCGTGGGGCTGTGGCTCTGACTGCACCCAAACCCCTGTGGTCACAGAGGAAGGCAAAGGGGAGATGGAGATCCGCAGTCCCTGCGAGTGCGAGGCGCTGGTGCAGTTCCAGACGAACACCGTGGCCATCCTGCAGAGCCTGACTGAGAAAAATATCCTTTGGGGTGATCCCTGGGCTTGCAGGGGGTGCAGGGCAGCCTGGGGGTGGCCTGCACAAGGGGAAGGGAGGGGTGGATAAATGGGAGAGGGGAAAGTTTTGGGCTGCTTCAAGGGGAGGAAGCCTTCTGCTCACAGAGCGTGGGGCTCAGTGTTTCCTTAGCACATGCACTTGCTCAGATGACAGCCAGACTGGAAGACCTGGAAAAGCAGATTGCCAAGAAGTGATCCTTGCAGGGGGCTGCAGCGCTCGGACAGGGCATGGGAAGTACAGTAGCTACGTGGCATTGTTATTGCTAGGTTATTTTAAAGCATCAGTGTTTGTTCTTGTATCACAAAATCCCAGGGGGATGTGGAATGTATTTAAAAAAACCCAAAAATCCTAAAAAAACCCAACCAACCAACCAAAATAGAACTTGAGCAAAAGCCCATGCTGCGAAGCCAAGGGGTTCAGCCGTTGCAGTTGCCACGTTCCTCCGAACTGGGAGGACTGGGATGAGGTGAGATGACTGTGTGGGCAAGCTGGGCTTTGGACGAGGAGACCTGACACCCGGCCTTTTCCCTGGGAAGAACCAGCCCCTGCGCAGCACCCCCCGGCCCCCAGCGCCCTGTGAGCCGCTTTGTAAGAAAAAATAAACCTGCAGTGATCTCACCCTGAGAGCTTCTGCCACCTCAGCGCCTGCTGAGCGCTGGGACAAGGACAGCTGGGCACTGTGGGCAGTGTATGGGGATGTGTGCTGCCCGGCCAGCTCCCGGCGTGGTGCCCAGGTGTGCACCCACGGGAAAGCAGGTGGCAAGAATCAGCAGATCCCCTTGCCCCCCTGTTTTGGCAGAATTGTTTGGGAATCGGTCATTATCTTTTGTTTTGTTTTGTTTTTTTTATCGCATAGCAAAATGGTAATAATTCTATAAATATCCACATGTGTGTGTATATATATAAATATATATATATATTTCCTTTTGAGAACAGGGTAGTGCTATTTTTAAACACTTCTTTTATATTAAAAAAATTCTAGCCTGACAATAAACACCCTGAAGATTTGTATGACAGGTCCCTCTCCTTTCGGCTGGGCTGCAGGGCCATGGAAACATACCTGCATCAGAACAGGGGCTTCTGGCTTGTGGTCCCCTGCCCTTGGGTCCCAGAATTCCTTTGGGAAAAATCCTTGCTGTGTGGGCATCCCAGGATGCTGCAGGCCTGGCCCCAGCTGAACGGAGCCAGTGTGGCACTGCTGCTGTGTTCCTGGTGCTGCTTTGGAGCCTGCGCTTGTCGGAGCGTGGGGAGCTCAGTGCCTGCTTTAGGTGGGTGTGAAGATGCCAGGTCCGTGGTGCAGGGCCACTGACACCCGTGGGGGACAGGGCTCTGGTGCTGGGATGTGTCTGCTAAGGACAGGAGAGCTGCCAAGTGCCCTGGCTAGCTGCACAGGGAAGGATGCTGAGGCAGGCAGGCACCATCTCCAGAAGGTGCGTGGGGCAGAGGTGACAGCAGCCCACCTTGGTGTAGTTTTTTAGTGACAGCAGCCCACCTTGGTGTAGTTCCTGTGTCCCACACCCTGAAGAAAGGAGGTTTCCACCTAATCCTGTCTCCTGCATGCAGGCAGAGGCTGCTGGATAGCAACACTGACAGATTTTGTAGGGGTCTTTTATGTCCCCACCTTGCTTGCTCGTACGGTCCCCAGGAGGTGAGAGCAAAGCAGGACTGAGAGGAGCTGTTGCTTCTGGACTTAAAATCTGTGGGATTTGTGTGCCCAGGGGTCTCACAGGGCCGTGTAGGGGGCTGTGCAGCCCTGGGCTGGTGGGAAGAGGAGGAGGAGGAGAGTGACAGCCCTGGGTTCATATCACTTCAGCACAGATCCTTCTCCCTGTGGACTCAGTGGCTCCAGCACCCACCTTGGCCAGTGTGCTTTGCAGAGCCTGGGTGTTTCCAGCGCTGTGAATATTGCTGATGGGTTGCTGATGGTATTCAGGGGTAGCTACAGGCCACATCCTGCTGGTCCTGTTTTCAGGAGCAGTTTCCTCGATGGGACTTGTGCCCTAAGGAGTGTGAGGTGGGAGGTGAAGAGGTTTTGTGGTGCTTGAGGTTGGGATTTGGAGCTGAGGAACAGGAGGCTGAAAGCAGGTCCTGAGCTGGGGTGTGGGGCTTGCTGGGACTGGTCCCAGAGGAGCTGGGAAGTGCTCAGGTATTCACTTTACAAGGTGAGGAGTAACTTTTTCCACGACCCATCGAAAGCAGCCATTCCCTCGTTCAGCGAGAGGCTTTGATGGCTTGTGAGCAGGGCTCTTGTCCCAGTTGGCGTGGACTGGGGCATTTGTGGCCTCATTATATCTGTTTGCTGGGCCGGCAAATGAAGCACTGCTGATGAGCACTGCACATATCCCAGCTGGCAGCCCCACAGCCCCCCTTGTCAGCCCTATATCCCACCCATCAGCCCCACGACCCATCCATGCACCCCCTCCCCATCCCTCTCCCCTCCACTGACACCCAGCAGACAGCCCCTGGGTGTGTGTGTGTGTGTCAGAAAGGTGCTGGTGGTCACAAGCCACATCCAAGACAGCTGCTATTGCTGCAGAGGACAGTGACGGACAAGCCACAGCAGTGTGCTGCAAGCTCCAGATTATGGGCTGGGACTTCTCTGCTTTGTATGTGGCTCCCTAAAAAATTCACACAGTAACTGCAGGGAAAATTTAAAAAAAAAAAATAAAAAATAAAAAAAAATTAAAAAAGAAGAAGAAGGGTGAAAAAGAAAGCAATTAGCTGAGTTTGGGATTTAATGACAGCTTGATTAGGGCGGATAATGACATGGCCTGAGGGCATGATTAAGCCTCAGTTGGCCCACTGTAATTTTGGCAAATGTTAAGTGATGCCGCAGACAAAGTGGCACTGGGCTGGCACAGCATGGGTTGGGGAGGTGGGAGAGGAGAAGGAGGAGGCACAGGGAAGAGCAGCTGGAGCTGGGCATCAGCTGAGGTGGGATTTTCAGGAAAGCATCCCTAGGACAGGCTGTGGGATCACATCTGGGAGCAGGGACCATGTTTGCATGATCTTGCAGAGCCTCATTAGTGGCTTTTCACTAGATGGCACCAGACACCAGCGCTACTGAGGGTATGCTGGGCTGGGGGAAGCCCCTTCTCCTGGGCACCCCGAGGTGACGGACCCGGCCTGGGGGTGAGTGGAGTATCCTCAGCCCTGAGCTGGGATGGATGGACAGAGCTCAATGTTAGGCAGAGCGTTCCATTGCCTGGTGAGGGTGTTATGGCTTGAAGAATGTATATCAATTTCTTGACATTTAGACCATTATTTTGTCACCTGATGATCCCTCTCCACCCAGGAAGGGGAATCAGTGGGAAAAAAACCCTAGGAAACACGAGGGGTTGAAATATGAATAGATTTAATAGAATAACACTAAGTGTTTAACATTACTAATAGTAGGGAATCAGTATTGATCCCAACACTAATACAAGGAATACAAGGACTAGGCTCGCCCTGCTCTCCCAGGAGGGACTACAAACCTGGGACACTGAGCGCTGTGGCTTCAGGAGGAAAGGAAGCGCTCAGGGGTCTGGCACCAGGGCAAGAAGTTCTCGGGATCCCAGACACCAAGGGAGAGAGAAACTCCTCAGCAAACTGTCTACAGTCATGAGACCCCACCTGGAGTACTGTGTCCAGCTCTGGAGTCCTCAACATAGAAAGAACATGGACCTGTTGGAATGGGTCCAGCGGAGGGCCACCAAGATGCTCAGAGGGCTGGAGCCCCTTTCCTGTGAGGACAGGCTGAGAGAGCTGGGGCTGTTCAGCCTGGAGAAGAGAAGGCTCTGGGGAGACCTTGGAGCAGCCTTCCAGGATGTGAAGGGAGCTCCAGGAGAGCCGGAGAGGGACTCTTGGTCAGGGAGTGGAGGGACAGGACAAGGGGGAATGGTTTTAAATTGGAAGAGGGGAGATTTAGATGAGATCTTAGGAAGAAGTTCTTTGCTGTGAGGGTGGTGAGGCACTGGAACAAGTTGCCCAGAGAAGCTGTGGCTGCCCCATCCCTGGAGGGTTCAAGGCCAGGCTGGATGGGGCTCGGAGCAGCCTGGTGTGGTGGGAGGTGTCTCTGCCCAGGGCAGGGGGGTTGGAACTTGATGATCTTGAAGGTCCCTTCCAGCTCTGACCATTCTATAATTTATATTGAATGCGACCTTCACGATATGAAACAATCCTGTTGGCCAGCCTGGGTCAAGTGCCCAAGTCTTGCTGCTCTTCATCCCTACGTGGAGCAAGGCTTGAAAACACCAAAACCTCAAAACCCACAAGTGCTTTGTGCACCCTGCTGAGGCTGGGCCTTGAATATCATCAGGGACAGGGAGCTGCTGGCCTCCCTCCTTGCCATCCCTGGGAAGCACAAACCAGAAAGCCCTGGCCTGGCTGGGAACCTGAAGCATCAGCCAGCAGCACCCTCGGCATTGCACAGCTCAGGCCTTGCTGCCTGGGGAGGAGGCAGCTCACCCAGTCCTCTGCACGGAGAGGAGTATGAGCAGCGTGGGGTGGGGACAGCTCTGCAGGACTCTGGGGCAACGGGTGCTGCACACATGGCAGAGAGTAACACAAGGACCACAAGAAAAGCCATGGTTGTTTCCTGGGACTTTGCAGTAGAAGCAGATTTTAGAGACTTCCCCCCCTACGGTTTCGCTATAGATAAAGCACTCTTAAAAGTCCTTCAGGAGGATTTCTTCCCCCACCTCAGCTCCTCTGCAGCTGCATCCAAGCCTTGCTTCTTGGTGTTTTCTTCTCTCTTGGAGGTGGCGCCCCAAGCACCACCTCAGCTGGATCCTGGCACCGGCTGGGAGCACAGCACTGTCCTCTCCAGCCCCAGCAGCAGCTGAACGCCAGACAATTGCTGAAAAATTAATTCAGTGCTTGTATTTCTCATTAAAAGTGCTAAATTGTTGGTGCACAGCCCAGAAAGTCTATTTGG
>VXBW01007043.1:15759-35888 GCA_013400375.1 Thinocorus orbignyianus
TCACAGATCAGATCAGCACACTTCAATGCAAATGGATTTTTGAGTGAGAATAGACTGAAGAATCCAGTTAACTATGGGAACTTGCGTCATTGCTGAATGAAAGGGTTGAAGCAACATGGTTTAATTACTTGTTAGTTTTGCTTCAAAACTGTTGTTAGAAAATACACACACAGTTATCAGCAATCTTCTGGCAGTTAATATTTCCTTAATAATCAGTAATCTCAAAGATAATAGGAAAGATAATTTTCTGTAAGCTTTCAGAAGAATTTTCTTTTCTTTTTGTCGTCATCATTTTTACATTCTCTTCTTGATTGTGTTAAGTGTTGAAAACAGTACTTTGTTTCAACCGCGAAAAAATGAACTAGCATATTTAGCCTAATGATAGTCACAAAATTAATGGCTTTATATGACAGATTCTTCATCTCAACATCTGTGCTGGCAAAAAAAACCCCAAAACCAAAACTCTAAAATTTATTTTAAATTTTTAATCTTTCACATTTTAGCTTCCGTATCTCCATATTTGTGCAATCAGCTCCATAAACATCTTACTTGTTTGTAAATTTTCTCTTTTCTGATATATGCTTCTTTAATTGTTCTGAATTCTTGTAATTTTTCTGTTTCGTGGTAAGTGAAGCTTGTAAGTGTAACCAGCTATTGATAGCCAATAATTAGAACAATCCAAAGTTCATGGCATTTATCAATTAGGTGATCTATAAACCAATTAGACACCATGTCACAAAATCAAGGCTGAATGTCTCCTTTGCACACAATACTCACAGAGCTCCAAATGCCCTAGAATTTCAGAAATAGATAATTCAATCTATAGCCTGCCCTGAAGAAAAAGAAAATCAATGTAGACTTGGTGATGTCAAGTTAAACGTATTAATAAAGTCAATATCAATAAGTTTTAAGTGCGTTTTGTGAGAATAAATATCCTCCTGCAGTCTTCTGTAGTAGAAGTATAAAGATATATATGTGAACAAATAGATCTGCACTTCTCATCCTCGCAGCTTCCAAACAGCAGTATCTAAATATTTACTCTGTAAAACATTGTGATACAGAAATAAATACATTTCAGCTGGGAAAAAAAAAGTAAAATATTTTTTTCTTATTTGTTTTATTTATTTATATATTGATAAGGAGTAAAACTTCATACACAAAAAAAAAAGATTGATACACTAAAAGAAAGTTTATTGTTGCCTTTAAGAATGCAAGACCACTCAGAAAAATAGGTGAGAACAATACACTGAGGTCCAGGGACTGGTGTTTCAGGATCTCAGTTTCAAAAATAGCTCAAAGTAATCCTCAAATTTGTAGAAAATCTGTATCTAGTACCTAAATGCATTCACAACGAAATTAGCCAAAAATATACGCATTTGAAGTAAATTGGCCCAGCTACGTGAAAATGCTAGAAAGGTTTTCCATGCAAAATTAGTAACGTTCATTTATTACAGCCCTATAATTCCTGATTGATCTGTTTGCTGACTTAAAGTGGACTGTAATTCATGAATTTGAATTGGAAGGCACAACTATTTTATTTCTATTGGATTAATTTATAATTTTATTATGGACCAAACCTTCTAATAACATTAGGAGTATGGTCACAAAAGTGACTGAAAGATGATTACGCATTTAGCCCTGATAATGTATTTGCATGCATTTAAAACCTCTGAGATTGTGTTCTCTTGCTAACCTATAGCCAAATAAGCAAAAGTGAATGTCTGGTGCAAAATCTTATAGAAGATAATTTTCATGTCAAATTAAAATGGACTTTCATTTCTGTAAGTACATAAGTTTAAGGAGACTGAAAAAGAGTCCATGGCCACGTAGCATGATACCCATTAACAGCTGAACCGATCTGATTCACTCTTCCTAGAAGTTTGGTCCATTACTTGCATATAAACAAATCAACCTTTTTTTTCCCCCTTTTTCACAAGAAGAAAACTCCCAAAATTGTCTTTCTTCAGAGTGGCCAGAAGAAGATACAAGTGAAAATTCCCACTGAAGATGCAGTTGGAAAACAACTCAACTGCAATTCTACATAATTTTCCACCAGACCTGTCTTAAACAAAATAATGTAGAGTATTCTGAGGAGTGTTTTGGCTTTCATTTCCAAAAAATCCCACTGAACTGTTTTTAGAATCAGAAATATTTTTATATGATATTGCTTCTTATATCATTTATGCTGCTGCCCATTGGCTAGGATATCTTTCTACACTGCCATGGCATATTGCTTTATTAAAGCATTTGTAAATGTTGAACACATTAATGTTAAGTCATTAAAATAATAAAATAATTTCTTGTACAGATAAACATGAAATAATACATTTTATTAAATCAGCAGTGAAGCCTTGAGTGATTCTTAAAGATTTTCAGAGAGATTTCACATGATACAAAGCAACTACTGTACTCAGAACTGACATACTGATGCCACTTTGTACCAACTGAACAGTTGTGTGCTTATTTAAGAGTGTCACGGGCTAACTTAATATGGGAATTTAATTGTATAGATAGTGGATATTACCTCAGAAATTTGATATCAGAAAATCACATAACCAAAATCAAGAATATTTTTTTTAACTGGAAAAAAAAATGTCACTGGTAAATCACAGAAAACCACATTGTGAATCTTAAGTTCCTTAGCAATTTCTTTTTTCATATTTCCAAACACAGATCTTGTGGATGTTAGGAAGTTGTCTAAAAATATGCTATTTTTTCTTGAATTGTGTTAAAAAAAATAAAAAATCCGGCAGAAATGCAAATGATTCATACCATAAACCAAATCTGGATATTATGAGCTTTGCACAGCAGGTATTTATTTACTAGCTTTCTTAAAAACATTAATCAAAATTTTTGGAGAAAAATGTTTAGGCTTGGTTCCAACAGGCCAAGAAAAGGCACGCTCAGCATTCCCGGGTCCAACCAGCAGCAAAGCTGAGGATATGTTCCTGGCATGGAGAATGCACAGATTGCACTTACACACCATATTTGTGCATATATACATGGTTGGCCACAGAGATCACAGACAAACACCACGGTGGTGGGTTTTATATTGGGAAACTGGGGTCAGTGTTTCTGCTGGGACAGCCCTGGCTGGGGTTGGGACAGGATGTTGAGTTCTCATGAATCCTTAAATGGTTTCCCCTCTCCCATTGTGCTCATTTTGAGGAGCGACCTTTGATGGACAGATGGACCTTGTGATAGGTTTGAGAGCAGTCAGGGTGGTTTGGGGGCTTCTCCTGCCATTGTTTCTCTGAGCTCCTTGTGCAGATACCTAGCAAAAATCTTGGAAGTATGCAAAATCTCTCAAGACATTTAAGAGATACAGACAATTGCTTTTGCAGTCAAAGAAAATTGGAAAGCAGTGTTGGCTACAGAGCCGGCAGGAATACTCCACATATGGCAAAAATTGCACATATATGTGATTGGAACCAGGGCAGAAAGTTAGTCCCTTAATTGACCGTTTTAGGCATCACATATTCCTCCAGAACTACTTCTCTTTCCTTACTGTTATGATCATACTGCAGCCTCAAGCTACCAACTTCTCACTGAGCTGTACAATACTCTTATGCTTATGTAAATCTCCAGAAATTGAATCAGGGCCTGAAGAAAAATAAAAAGCAAAAATCTTTTTAAAAAGAACTCAGCTTTCTCGAATCTATGTTTTGTCAATTTCACTATCTCGTGTAACTCTCGTATGATTTTTAATATTACAGACGAGCTTTGAAGGTGGGAAGAACTCCGGGACAGGAGACAGAAGAGGGAGGAGATGTTGCAACAACCGTGTCTTTTCTAGCCTCCTAATAGCTGTGCAAATAAATTCAAAGCACAAAAGATTTATAATTAGCATTTAATTAATTATTTAGTGTTGTATTCAATGCAAAAGCATCCGAGGAAATTAGAAAGGATCAAACTCTGTACAAAGGAGGGGAAGTAAAAGGAGCTGTTGAATGCAGCCCTTAGAGCATGAGACACATATGGGCCAAGCAGAAGAGAGGGCTGTCATGGCAGACAACCAGATTCAGAATGTCCCTGAAGACTGAACTAGCAGGAAGCAAGACAGAGAATCCAAGAAAGTGGCAGCAGAAGCCAAGTGCTTGGGAGGAAACAGGAAAGGGATTATTTATTTACTTCTATCTTAAAATTCTGGCAGCTGAAATAATCACGATGGGTAAGTGAAACAAACACCATCAACCACCAAACCAATAAAAACTCTGGGAAGAATTGCCACGGAAAGAGGACAAATCTGGCTCACGTGCACAATCAACAATTAAAGCAAATCAATCCATGGCACGAAAACTAAACTAACCCTACCAATGAATAAACAATTTTCTACTGAAATTACACGTGTCTCACTGCGATGGTGTAGCCTCAAGACTTTCCAATCACCCCAAAGAGGACCCATCAGTCCACAGATCACTCTATGGCTAAATGGCATAACTCGTACCTCATGCAGACAGCTCAGCAGAATGTAACTGAGGGGAACTGCCTGGGGCTAAAATCAATCCTATGATGAACTGACAGTCAGGGAAGAGATATTACAGTAGTTTGGGGGCTATTTAGGTTGGGGTTTGTCAATAGTTGAGTCGCCCAACATTGAATGAACTGGTGCATAACCAGAAAGATGTCTAACATCTCCACAGACATCATTTCTGTGGCCAGTAGCATGTCAGCAGAGAGACACACATCAAATACATTTGCATCATGAGGAACGAGATACCATCTTATCAATATTTTGTCCAAGTATAAAAGAAATTTTAATAAAACTGGCTCCTGAATACATGCTGATATTCGGATTCCCTGTGCGCAGGGAGAGCGTTAGCTGCTAATTTTGTGGTCAGTGAGATACAGCTTGATAAGGAAACAAGAACTTAGAGACACTCAGTCTTCCAGTGTCTTCTGTTTTTTAATGAATTTATTTTGAATAATTGTCTTTGTGTATCTCAGCGCTGTTACACATCTGACCAGATCCCAGCTGAATCAATATTAAGCTCTAATGACTGAGAAATCAGAGCCACAGTAGCCTTTCAATGAAAGCTCATCAAATGTGTGTGAATGTCTTGCCCAGTGGCAACATGCAAATTGGAATTGGTAAATAGGCCAGCGAATGTGGAAAAGTATCCTGCTGACATAAAATGACATCTGTTAGCTAGGTAAGAGCAGAAGCAATGCAGCAGAGCACTGCCAGCATGACACTTACATTCAGCTCAATCTAGCATGATATGATGATCAGTTATATCACTCAGAGGTGGTTCTTAAAGCTTTGTTCTACCCTAAAGATGTAGCACCATAAAAACGTCACAGTAGGGGTTCACATTTATTGTCTCTAAATGACTGCGGGTCAAAAATTGCACATTTTACAGGATTTCTCTTCCCTTGTGCCCACAGCTATCCAATTTTATATATCAAACCTTAGGGTCTGAAAATCAAGCTGTGATTCTTTTATTCTTTTTTTTTTTTTTTTTTTTTTTTTTTTTTTTTTTTTTTTTTTTTTTTTTATTTTTTNTTTTTTTTTTTTTTTTTTTTTTTTTTTTTTTTTTTTCATTTAATAATAATTGACTACTACGTTGAGGTGAAAGAGGTATGGAACTGGTTATCTGGAAGATTTTTGCTCTGGTTACTGCTTTTAGGATACGGGTATTCACCACAACTATGTAACTGCTGGACAAGAAGTGAGAGAGTGCAAGTGGCTTGAGAAACAGCATCATCTGTGAGTTGAAACAAATCAAACCAAATACGTTTCCCTGCATAGCCCTCACTACTATCACCATGTCTCTAAAAGAAAATTACTCCGAAATTACATGCTTCAGGTTAAAAAAAAAACAAAACCCACCAACAAACAAACACTAAAACAAAACTAACAAAATTTGCTGGTCTGGCATGAAATGAGGGTTGAACGCCTGTGCTGAGCATGCTCAACATCCTCTTTGGGTTATAATGAAAGTAGTTCAAGACATGTCTTTGGCCACATGTTGCTTGTCACTTCTCATGTTCTGTGCTTTGCTGTTGTTCTCATGCTTAGACCAGGCATTTGGATTGGAAGGGGTTGGAGGGCTGCTGCACAAGCAGCTGGAACTATGTGAATGGAGGAAATTTATACTTCTAGAAGAGGACAGCAACAGGGACAAGTTAAGATACACAAATGCACACCGAGGGGGATGTGTAAACATATTCCTGGTACATCTGCTGCTGGCTTTCACTTACTCGTCTCAGAGGGCTGCAGTGATCCCATAACTGATATTTATTAAAACTCTTTGCATTAAGTAGCATAGAATGGGTCAGCATAGCACACCTCTGCTTTTCTATTTTAAGATTAGGAACTCTCTGATGTTTTGTGAGCAACAGCCCCTTTTGTGTACTTTCAGGACCACAGTGGGGCTACAAAATCCCAGAAGACTTGATCCTGGCACCTGCAGAGGCTCCAAGGTCTTTACAACACCTACTGAGATCTCCTGAGGCATGAGTGGAAATGCAGTAGAAGCAGGGAATTAGTCTCCTCGGAAGCAAAGCCAGCTGCTCCTCTCCCCTCAGTGCAGCACAGCCCAGCAGGAGCCTGGATCCACAGAAATTCAAGACTGTACTCCTGTCTTTCCCTCTCTGCTTCCAGCCTTATTAAAAACGCCTCACGCCAGAATATTCACAAAACCATTCAGCAGCTTCCACAATCCTAAGCAGTTGCCCAGTGAGGAGCTTTTAAGCACATGACCAGCTTTGCAGAAACTTCAGGGTCAGAAGCTGAGATATTTCATTAGGGAATTGATAGCAGCGCTTTTATCTGCCTTCTTTATATATATGGTTGGCAGCATTTAGGTCTGGCCTAAAAATGGATGTCAAGTCCTTCCTCCCAAATACAATTTCACACATAAGTGGAAACATTTTCTTTGTTGTATTTAAGGAAATTTTCAATTTTTCTCTTTTTCCATGTGCTTTCTGATAAGATGCAAGAAAGCAAAGTCCAAATCTTTTACTCTAGTCAGACAAATGACTTATTGTATTCCCATTAGAAGATGCAGCAAATTTCTCATAGAGCTAATCAGTTCAACAACTGCATATAAAAGTGTAACTGTCCTTCAATGGCTACAAATTGCTGACCACAAGTCAGCCTATCTGCAGTATCTCTGGGACTGGTGGTTAGGAATCAGATCTATTCTTGTATCAAAAGCATAAATCAGCCACTGAGAATAACAAATATGAATATGCAAACCCAGGACACTGTAGTTACAAAATCTTTTGATAGATAAAAATTTGTTATAAAGCTGAGACAATTCAAAGAGGAATGCAATGAAATAATCACTAGTAGAAATTTTAATACATTTACAGGCACGAAATTCTGCTTTTGAAGAGCACATCAACAAAAATATGACGTGTATTAATTACTTTCACATAAACAACAACTACAGAAACAGTGGATTCTTACCAATTCAGTATAGAGGTGTTTATGTTTTTTTCAACTTGTCTGATTTTAAAATGCAAAGGAGGATGGGTGACTGCCTACATGCCGTGGGGATCAGAGAAATTCTGTATTTAGAAAAAAAAAATACTTTGTTGGCAGATTTTAATTTTGTTCTTGTTCTTGTTGTTTAATTTTTGTTCTGAAACTTCTGTTTTGAACAGCTTAGAGATTTTCAGATTTGAAATTTCTGTGGATTCACTCTGAACTCATCTTTTTATGCTCGTTCTTGCTCTGTGTTGCGGCACTATGTTTCAGATTATGAAAAGCTGGGTTCTTTTATTGACATGTCTGTTTATTGATTCAATATTTCTAAAATTAGAGCTGTACAGCAGTCTTAAAAAGCAGAGAAACCAGTATTTCCCCCTATTTTACTGCACTATTGGATATAAATCAGGTTGTTGTAATTACTGAGAAGAAACAGGATTTAAGTATTAATTATGAGAATCTGAGATATTAGACCTGAGTTCATGAAGTAAAGGCTCATGGCATCAAAAATGATTAATAGCATATTTATATTTACTTCTGACACATGAATTTAATAGCATTCACACCAGAGAATAAAACAAAGTATTTAATGTGTTTCCAGAATTGTTATAACCTGCCATTTTAATATGAAATTTCACTGTTAGAGGAGCAGACAACGTTACTGTATTATATAGTCTCCTGGTTTTGTTTTTTACCTCTTCTTCCAAAAGAACACAGTAGAAGTAATTCTCTGTGAAATCAAAGCTTCCTGTATACAGTTTCTTTTTTTTCTGTGTTATTTCAAAATAAATTATAAATGTTGTGTGCATATGATTAGCTCTGTCTGATACTAATTCAGTGTTTCACCCAGCTAATCACAAGCAATTTTTTTCCTTGAGTCTGCTAGAACAGAACCTACTGAAACTGTCATCGGACTGTAGGAAAACTAGAATAAATTGAAATGTCTGAATGTTTTGTTTGACAAGGTTTAAAAATTGCAGTATATTTGCACTTGCAGCACAGTTTCTATTTCCTACCATTTTTTTTTTTTTTTTACCATAATGTTAAACTGCTATTGATCATTAGCCCCAGGTTATCAAAACTGAAGTACAAGAACTTTCCTCTTATTGGCATTTCTTGCTAATAATTTTACCCTAATTAACAGCTCATGAACAGTGGAAACATCTATACCATCTACTCCCTACTACGTAAACAACTTTTGTTGAGGAAAAACAGTTCACTGGGAAAAGTTTCTTGGGAATCTTCTTCGGGGATGAGAAAGAAAAAGACACTTATTTTTTTTAAAGGACTGAAAGCTTTTTTGGGATAAGTAAAATAAGTATGACCCAATTTTAATCAGTGCTGAGTATCCTTCGACCCCTCTGAATTCGTAGGCAAGGGCCAGTTCTTCTCACTAGTAAATATATGTCATGCAGGGTTTATATACTTGTTAGTTCGGCGATAGTTATGCAGTGTGGCATTCTTACTCCTAGTTTCACCATCCTCTGCATCTTCTAATGACTTTTTCATGAACTGCACAACTGCAATATTTTTTGCCAATTCAGAGACCATCTTATGATAAGAAAATGATTTAGAAGACTATAAAATGGATAATATTGTAAACTGCGACAATAAATAGTCCTGGGAGTGCTGGTGAGCCAGAGCCAAGGAATCCATTGAACTAAACACTATCATTTATCTTAGCTGGATTACATGTGTTCCTCAGAGTGAATAAAAAGAAACCTCTTGCATTGTTTGGTTTGTTACAAATAGCCTGACATAAGTAATTTGCAGTCCCATATACTCTTCTATTTTAAAGCAAATTCAAGTTCAGATAAATTTTGATTTCCAATAGTGTAAATCTGGCTTATAGGGCATGGTTTCCTTGAAGGAAAGAGATTTTTAGCTGATTCAGAATCGGAGTCTGCCTTTTTCCCTGGATATTGCCAGCTCAGCACCATTATCTCGGCCTGTGGTATCAAATACGATCAAAACCTGAGATGATCTTCGAAACATCCTAATTTATCCAATTGAATATTATGAACAGGAGAAAAAAATATTATGGAAAGAGAAAATGTGAATCTTTAGAGATAGTAGACTAGCAGCCTCAGGAAAAATCATAGAATCACAGAATCATAGAAAGGTTAGAGTTGGAAGGGACCTTCAAGATCATCAAGTTCCAACCCCCCTGCCATGGGCAGGGACACCTCTCCCTAGAGCAGGTTGCTCAAAGCCCCATCCAGCCTGGCAAAATCCAGACACTTGCACATGTGTCCAAATATTTTATATGAGACTATCATCATGATACACAAAATTGATTTCTTCTGTTGTACTTATTTCTTGCTCTTTTCACTTCTCAACCTCACTGCCAAGACATACTTGTTGAAAGGCCCATGATTTATATGAAATACCAAAACCGAAATAATTGATGCAACTAGTCTAAATAGGGATGTGCATATCTATGCACTATCAGTGTAGAATTAGGACTTTATGCATCTTGGAAGTATGACCAGACTTGTATTGTTAATAAAAAGATATGTGATGTGTCATTTAAGATCGTGAGTATGAGAATGCTCCTGAAAATTATTTCTGTTTATACTGTTTATACTGTAGGAGTACCTTTTCATAAGGAATAAAGAAACACTTACTTTCCCCAACTGTCTGTCACTAATATACTCAATAACAATCATTACAAGCTACCACTATCAGATTTTTAATAAGTATCTGTCTTCCTACATATTTAATTTCACCTTTTGTCAACTTTCTGAAAGAATTACGTTATTACTATGAATGCTTTGCGTAAAGGATGATAGTGACACTTCTGCACGAGGTACTCTTAATTTTAAGCTAACATATTGACAATAAGTAATTTCTGTTCTTAGTACTTTTGTTTCAAAATAAGGTTGTCTGAGTAAAGGTAAAACTGAAATTATACCATCAACCAAAGCAAACACAAAAACATTAATCTATGGAATGATCATTTTACGCGTAACCACTTTTCAAGCAAAATTATAAACTTCAAATATGAATTTATGTAAAAATTTTGATAATGTTTTCACACATAGCTTTTTAATAGCTTCTTTAACATCATGTAAACAGCCAATTTTCTTTTTCAATTGACAATATTTTAATACACCAGAAATACGTATTCAGTTTTGTACACTGCTTTTCAGTCATGCAGTTCAATCTCTTTGATATCTCCATCGATATGAAAAAAAAAACAAACCACACCTTAAAACTATGAAGAGAATTGTTTGTTGTTTAACAGAGCGTAAAGATTTAATCATACTTAACTGCAGAAAAGTACATACAGGTTCAGGTACCTCTTGAATTTGGTATTAAGGAAATTAGTTTTCAACTTCACCTATTGTTAGGATAACAATCAGGGACAGGGTCCCGCAGAGAATGAAATATTCAAAGATTTAACTTGTGATATCATAGTTCAATTTCCTGTTCTTTGCCGGGGTTATATTGCACAGTATTGCTCAGATATATTACACGGTGAACTGGACTGCTAGTTGGTCACGTGCTGTGCTAGGGAAAAAGAGGAAAATATGAATTCTTGTCCCTTTATCTATTCTCTTCTTGAAGGCTTCCCTTCTGTTATTTTCTTTTATGAGACTCAGGAGGCTCAGATGAGTGTTCTGGAGCAATGTACGAGTTTGTAGCAGGTGAGCACTGTACTCCCAGTGCACCCTCCATCAGCACAAGCTTTGACCTGTAAAGAACTGGTTAAGTCCCAGTTTCTTCAAGACAGGCTGTGTGGAAAAGCAGCTTCTCTGCCAAAACCCCCTGATTTTAAGTTACGTTTTGACTTTTGAAAGGGAGAGCATCTTCAAGCTTTCTGAATAAACCTATTAAGCTTATTTGACTAGTTTTGCATTACTAGTTTTACACGTCTTGGGAGTGTGTCTTGTTGAATTTATTGTTTCAAGAAAGCAAGTAGTTTGATTCCTCAGCAGTGAAATAAGAGAAATAAGAGCTTCTCAGGAACACAGAGCCATGACTGTTGTAGAAAAGTACAGAATACGCTTCCATTTGCTGAGGGCTCATCTTTCTGTTTTCATACACTGGGTATGCAGAGTACCTGCTCATCTTTGAAAGTTTACCTGGAGCCAATTAGAAAGTTAAACTGACTTCCTCTTTATGAAAACAATGACAACAACATAAAAATAGTGAAAATACTAAACCCAATGGAGCTTGATGACCAAGCCTCTACTTGTAAGTGCAAGGCTTTTCTTGAAATGCCTTCCCTAGACGCATGCACGTTCATACTGATCCCTGGAAAGATACTCATTTGACCACACTCATAAACAATTTATGGGAATTGCAAACTGCTGCTCAAGGCAAGATTTGCAAAGTTCAGGCTAAAAAAGTAAGAGGAAGCAGTTTACAATCCAAAGACTTGATTTAGCCAACAGCAGTTTGGTAGATCTCTCTTCTTTGATGAAAACTTGGCATCTGAGACTAAGTTCTCTGACTGACTAGGTGAGTTCTCTTCAGGAGGTTAACTGTGAAAAAAACCCGAAACTCAAAAATGCAGTTTCATTTCCCTCACTTCATTCACACAGAGAACATTATTTGGCTGAGAACCTCTTGATTTTCTCATACTGGCTATATGCATACAACAAAACAAAACAAATAGTAAATATAAATTATGTTCCTTTGACTGACAATCTTGGTTTAATCCTATAATGGGACTAACTCATTCTTCACTTAAAGCACTACTGTTTGAAATTCAGTTGTGGTATACATCTCTAACAATAAGCCTCCAATATGATACAGTATTTTTTTACACAGAATTGACTAATGCTTTTATTATAGATTTAATACCTTTGATTATAAAATTATTGGGCTTTTTTAATGTGTGATTTTTGAATTTTTTTCCTTGGCAGTTGTTATTTATACTTGGTTCAGCCCAAGTGAATGAATGCACAGCAGTACGTACGTGCATGTATGGGTGAAACGTTATTTCTAATATAAAACAGACACACTGAAAGTACACATATTTTAAAGGGCAAAACACGCGAGGCAGATTAAGCATACTTTTTCTATTGATACATGCCAAGGGAGGGTCATGACAGTCGTCTACGACAGTGGGCACTGCATCAGGGCCCTGCCTTGACATCGAAAGTCAATATACGCTTACATGTTGAGTTGTCTGTTCATCATGCTGAAAACAATGTGGGTTCTCAGGTTTCTGCACCTTCTTTTATGGGACCTTCATGAATTTGATGGGATGCATGCTATACTCATATGTGATCGTATTGTACTGTGTACATCTACAAATATCTCAGTCATATGTGTTTGTGGCTAATTTGGACAGAAATTAAATTCAGGGTGTAGCTGGGAGGACAGAGCAGTTTAGTGAATTCTATGCGTATTTTCAAAGAAATGCATGAACAGAAAAAGTTACAGAAAGAGCCAAAGAAAGAGACAAAAATAATTAAAGGTTTAAAGAATTTTCCCCTTCAACCCAGGATGTTATTCATAGGCACACAGTAATATAGGCACTTGCATTTACCTCTGCAAACCACTGTTTATGGGGACATCTTAACTGATGTGGAATATGAACTCAACAAATTTATCGTAACATTTATCTTTTCATAATTAGAAGTTGTTGCTTGAAATGGATGTGGAGTTTCCTTTATCCATGACTTACAGGTATCGATTTCTATATTCATCACACTTCATGTTTTTCATTTCACCTTAAGATTTCTCGTTTTGGAGCCCATACCCTATACATCTGTCTAGGTTTTGCATCAGCATCAGCTAATACACTGGCAGTGCTATGAAACATACTAGCTGTTCTCTGCAAAAATCACAAGAGTTGGAGATGTTTGAAAAAAAAAGTAAAAATTGCTGCAGTTATTTCACAATGACCAGATTTTAATACATTATCTCATATTGCAGAGCCAAAGAATAGTTCGTTACTGAGCATGGAAAGTATCACCATTTGGCTAAGAGACTGAACTACACGTTCAAATGGATTTATCTTGGCTTCTAATTCTGGGGCATTTCCAAGCAATATGGGAGTTACTATGATTTAGTCATAAGCCTTGAGAAAAGCAAAATAATTTAGCCACTTGCTGCTTCTTTTTGCTGCCCTGGTTCCCTGGTTACTCCCACACATAGCAGTTTTTCTGCTTGATACCCTTTCTCTTTTTTTTTTTTTTTTTCCCTTTTCTTTTTTTTCTTTGGAAAAAGTAACCTCTTTAATGAAAAAAAGCCTGAGATTCACCATAACTCCACAAATGTGCATTTCTGTTTCTCACTTGTACATCATTCTTGGTTTCCGTATGCCATTGTCAGCTGGGCAGTGGACAGAGTTGTGTAAACGTAGGCTCACGTGTATGACCTAAAAGGGTCATGAAAATGTCTGTTTAGTTATTTCTGCTGTCATCCCAGCAACTGGCGGAGTAACCTTTGGAGCAAGAGGGGGATGGATGAGGAAAAGAACAGCCTTACACTGAGAAAAGCAAACTGAAGTAGAGGAGCTGATGTCAGTGTCAGCAGTCCCATGTAATGCAAAAAACTAACTTGAAGTAATTTAATAAGACGATTCCAGCAGGTGAGCTCCAGCTCTAGGGAAGGGAAAAAAATTCCTAAAGATCATTTTTGACATACTGACTAATATCTGATCTGCTTCAAATATTGTGATTAGGTAGACTCTGAGCACAGAAGAAAGCCAGGATTTTTTTTTTCTTTTTTTTTTTTTTTTCATATCTCCTATTTGTCATTATTTGAGTGGTAGTATTTTTGAGATTGAGAAAAATAACTTCTTTTCATGAAAAAGTGCAATGACACAGGAACAAGTTCATACCACGTGGGCACGATGCAGTGAGTCAAATTAGAAATGTCTTTGTATCAGTAATTTATTTATTTTTTCAAACTGAAATGCAGGTTCATTTAATTAAAAATACAATGAAAGATAAATATTTTGTTTATTTTGTAAACTAACCTTTTATAGGAGCATGGTCATATTCCTCAGAGATAAATGACTAAATAAGACCCTAAAGTATGATGTGAAATGCTGCTGTGAACACTGGTCCAATCACTACAGAGGCACTTGAGGTTTTATGTGTAAAGTGCTAATATTCAACACAGTGACAGCAATTCAGAGCAGTCTTCACACCGACTGCATGTGAATACCTAAGTACATATTTGGGAAAAGCGTGCTCAACGATTGCGCTCGGAGGGCCCGTAATTGACTTTTCTTCAGCTCTCATTTTTACATCAGCATGTCCTAACAAATTAAAGGCAAACATTTGCTTCCCAAAGGGCACATCATTTGGTTAAATGCATTTAGAAATTCCCTTTTTGTTAGTATTAACTGAAAAAGAATGGGTGAAGGAATGATATGTTTCCGGAAGGGGTATCTAACACCTTTGAACTCGGTGAGACTGTAGCTCTGAAATAGTTTAGGTAAGAGATTCAGGGAAAGTGCCTGCACTATAGCAATATATCTCTAGAGTTGAGAACAGTGTAATAGAAAAAGTTCTGCAGTGGTATAAGTGGTACTTCAAATTCTTCTGTGCCCTTCTGGCAAACCAGGAGGCTTGACTGAAAGAAGTACAAATCAGTAGATCAAAAACATTCACATCATAATTTTGGGTTCATGATACCAAACTCAAGTTTATGAATTATTTCATGTATTGCAAAATAGATACATTAAATTCAAGAGAATCAAACCAATGAGATACCTAACAGGTCCATGTTTTCTCGACAGTATAAAACTATTTTATTTATAAAGTATAGAATGATTTGTCCCCAGCCATGTCTGGAAGCCTTGTTTTCCTTAAGATGACAGACATAATTGTCTGATCGCGTACCAGCACAAGCCCATTTTTGGCTTTTAGGTTGTTGTCATTTCATATTTTTATTCCTATGTTAAAATGCTAATTTGCAAAGGATTTAGCTTTCTGTAATTACTAACATTTCTAGAAAGTAAAGAAAATGTTTTAAAAATTCATGTCCAAACAAAATGTCACGTTTCTCATTTTAAGTATCAGCGGTCATTATTCCTCATTGACTTGAGAGAAAATCTCATGCAACATTAAAGGTCAACCTCCTAGCAATCAGATTTTTAAAATACTTTCAGAGGAAGGTACTATTTTGTGTTGATTAAATTCCTTTAAAAAATATTGCTCCTAAAAGATTATAATTTAACTTCTTAATTCCAATTTAAATAATTTAGTCTTTAGCTTAAAATATTGTGAATAAAGATAACATTTTATACAGTTCAATTATAAAATTTATATAAATAGTTAGGTGTGCTTCTTTGGTTATTAACATTTTGAAGTATATTTTAAAAAGCACACCTCATGTAAACATGAGGCAATGTAATTGAGTGTTTTTCAGTCTCTGGGCAGATTTAACCTGTGGTTCTGATGTCAGCGATGGCTTCTGCCTTGGGAAAGGCACTAAATTCTTCTCTAATGTGATGGTCCTCATGGTGGGGAAAAAAAATAAAAAAATATCACAGAATGATATGGAGTTGGAAGAGACCTCTGGAGATCATCTAGCCCAACCCCCCTGCCAAAGCAGGTCCACCTACAGCAGGTTGCACAGGAACTTGTCCAGGCGGGTTTTGAATGTCTCCACAGATGGAGGCTCCGCCACCTCTCTCGTNCCGCCCCCTCTCTCGTCAGCCGGTTCCAGGGCTCTGCCACCTTCAGAGTGAAGAAGTTCCTCATCATGTTTCCATGGAACAAGCTTGTGCCTGTTTCCTCTTGCCCTCTCCCTGGGCACCACTGAAAAAAGACTGGTCTCTTCCTCTTGACACCCACCCTTTAACTATTTATAGCTGTTGATCAGATCCTGCCTCAGTCTTCCCTGCTCCAGGCTAAAAATACCCACGTTGCTCAGCCTTTCCTCATAAAAGAGATGCTCCAGGTCCCTAACATCTTTGTGGTTCCCTGCTGTACTCTCTCCAGCAGTTCTCTGTGCTTCCTGAACTGCGAGGCCCTGAACTGGACACAGTACTGACCCCTGAGGACCCCACTTCCTTACTTGACTGGCCTTCCTCAGCCAGTGCCTTGTATCAGTTCTTTGGCAGTACCGTATGGGGCAAAGTGGGGGGTTCATCTGCTGTCCCTATCGTGAACCTGCCTCCATTTGCTCTTTTCATTAAGGCTTGTCTTCGGCCTGACTGCTTATGGGGGTTACTAGAACCTGGCTGCGTTCCTCCCTAATACACCTCAGCATTTCAACTTCCTCTCTTAGCTCTGACACCGTGCCGAGCAAATCATTCACCTGCTCACATCTTACAGAAGGGTTATCATAGTTGCTACCTGATACTAGCAAAAGGTCCTGGCGCTCCCTGCAGACTGTGACCTGCACAGTCCCATGCTCATGGCAGAGCTCTGCCTGCCTTCCCACATCCATTCTGGTTGAGAACATCACCTTCCTCCAGGTGGAGCCCACGGCTGAGCTCCTTCCAAGGGGGAGCTGGCCACCAGCAGGCCTCACCTGTCAAACTGTCAGAGCTCGGCTTCAAAAAGCCCTCAAAATGAGCTCCTTGGTGATCCCTTTGGCCACCATTCCCTCCCTAGTGTGGACATCTCTGGGGAGCCTCATGGCCTGCCAGGAGCAGAGCTCTCTTGTCCTCGCCGAGAGCCAGGGCCACTCAGCAAGGCCAAGGGCAGGCCTGGGCACCGCTGCGGCTGGGTGGGCCCTGCCCTGTGGGGGAAGGGGCAGTTGTTCGGTCACTGGAGCGGAGCCACCTGGGGAGAGGGTGAGGGGGGCTGGACACGGTGACATCTGTAAAAGGACCTGCTCAGCCAGCTCGGCCCCTACGGAGAGCCCCCAACAGCGGGGGGACCACATGGAGTCCAGTTTGCCCCAGGCCCTTCAGGAAGAAGACGGACCTGTTGGGATGGGTCCAGCGGAGATGGTCAGAGGGCTGGAGCACATCTCCTGTGGAGACAGGTTGAGAGAGCTGGGCTTGTTCAGCCTTGTCATGGTTCTGAGCAACCAGGAACAACAGGTGATGTTCTCTCCTCCCCCCTCTAAGAAAAAGAGAGGAGGCAAAGACATTAAAGAGATTTAGGAGCTCAGAAAAATCTAAGCAACTTTAATAAAAACATAAATAATAATAATAATGACTAATAAAAAGAATATTTTAAAAAAAGGGTAAAAGAAAAAACCATATATTATATACAAAACCATGTCCAGCTCCCAGGATGATGATCACATCACCAGCAGTCATCGTGAAAAGTCCCAGACTGGACTCGGTGATGGATTCCAGATCTGGAGTCAAGAACACATGGATTGCGACCAAAGGCAGATGAACAGGCAGGGTCATCCTTGGATGTTGGCCATCGAAGAAGGAGGGTTGGCCCTTTGATCCCTCAGCTTGATTGTATGATAACTGTCATACTATTTCCACTGTAAGTTGGAGGGTCCAAAGCCACACTGTTTGAATCAAAACTGTATGAAAAGAGACACCCCATGGATGCAGCTGGGGTTCACTTTCACCTTTAACTAAGTATGTGAAAGGACAAGAGGCAATGGGTTTGAATTCAAGGAGTGTATTATTTACAATGAGGGTGGCGGGATGTGCTGCAGCGGATTGCCCAGATAAGATGTGAGTGCCCCATCCCTGGAGTTGTTCAAGGTCAGGCTGGATGAAGATTTCAGACACTTGGTCTCGAGGAAGATGTCCCTGCTTGTGGCAGGTATTCCTGTGGGTGGTGGGCAGGGTGCCCGTCGACTGCACAGCCAGGTGGGGGAGAGACTCCTAGGAGGTGGTAGGTCACAATGGAACAGGGTGGCCTGCCCCTCCCAGCCAGGGTTGCGCGTCACAATGGGTCCTTAGAGACGTCCCCTGGTGGCACCCAGCAGCACGTGGACAGCAGCACCAGAGTGTCCCAGACTCTCGTGAGGAGTGGACATGAGCAGTCCGATGCGTTCGGGAACGCCCACGAACGAAACACATGTGATTCTGCAGATCACGTGCTGCCCCAAGGGCACTGTGTCTTCCAAAGACTCCTCCAGCCAGCAGAGGTAAAAGTGTGGGGCCTGGCAGGATTTACCCCTGTCCCTGCCCAGCTCCTGCCACCTACCATCTCCCCGAACCAGGCTGGGGCCACTTGCCCTGCACAGCCCCCTCCGCACTGTCATCTCTTCCCTCTGTCCTGCAGGAAGGAGAGCTCTGCTTCCAGGGATGAAAAGGCTGGAGTCGCTGCTGTGGAATCTCTGCAGCCACAAAGTGCCGTGCAAGGCCAGCTGGAGAACAAGAACTTAGGCGCCAACAGCCTTGTGGTCCAGCAGGAGACAAGGAGCCAGAGCACCCTGGCCATGAGTGGGTAGTGAGAGGAGCGCAGGGGAAGACCTCCTGCCTTGGGGCAGAGAGCAGGGCAGGGAGAGGCTGCTGGGCTGGCAGGAGACAGCAGGGCTGTGCCCTTGCCCACCTGGCTGCCAGCACCATGCTGGGGGAGATGGGGCATCAGCCCCCTGGGACAGGGGGTGCTGGGAGCAGGGCAGCAGGTGCTGGGCTGGAGAGAGGGCCTCTCTCTTCCCTCTCCCTCCTGGCACTGCCTTCACCTCTCCCTGGGCATCTCCTTCTTCAGGTGAAACCACTTCTGCTGTAAGCTACATGCTGCACAGCGGCAAGGTGAAGGAAAACCACAACATCATCATGGCCGTGCTCAGAGAAGACAGCCAAAGGGTAATGGCAGCCTTGCTGGGCCCAAGCTGCCACCTGGGTGCTGCCGTACCTGCTGCCTGCACTCCTGGGGGCTCTTGGGGGACCACTCCAGTCCCTGGTGCTGCCGGACACCATCAGCCCCTCACCCTCCCTCTCTGTCTCTCTGTCCCCTGGTTCTCAGGAACATGCCAACAAGTTGAGACTTCTGGCCTCCACCCGCACGCTCTGCAGAGCCTGGCGCCAGGGCACCTACCAGCCCAGCTTCAGAGCAGTGTCTCACGTGGTGGAGACAACAGAGGTGAGGGCATCCTGATGGGGCTGAGAGAGGGGGACACCTGCCCAGGGGCAAGGACAGCACTCACAGTCCTGCCTGCCACAGGGCCAGTGCTGGCCTGGGGGCGGCAACTGAGGTCTCCTCTGCTGCACTGTCCTGACTCTGCTTGTCCTCCACAGGGGCTCTACGAGAAGGAGGTCCCTCACAGCGTGGATGCCATCGTGTGGCAGCTAGCCAGGCTGGCCTTTGCCGCCATGAGGTACCTGTCCCCGACCCTGCCTGGGCCAAGCCACCCCCCCCCCCCCCCCCCCGACATGGTCCTGATGGAAGCAGTCATCTCCCATGCCGGCAGGACTCTGGTGGCACTGTCTTGGGGCCAGATGGGAGGGGAGACGCTGCTCAGGGGCTCCCTGGTGCCCACTGCCTTTCCAAGGGAAGAGGCAGGAGGCAGAAAGGGCTTGGGGCTCCACTGGCCAGGACTGCCCTCCCTCCCTGCCTCAGCAGCACCAGGGAGGGAGGAGATGCCTCCAGGCAAGGTGGATCCCTTCCCCACCTTCTACGGGGACCGCCCTGGAGACTGCCAGCGCCAAGGCCTGCAGCCACCTTCCTGCATCCATCCAACCAGCACCTGCTCTCCTTGCAGCGAACCATTTCTAGATGTGCTGTACGAGCACCTCTGCCCCACCATCCAGGACACCTGCTGCCTGGAGCCAGTAAAGAAGAGGGACAGCCCCAGCACTTATCTCGACGAAGAGGTAAGCACAAGGTGAGCTACAGGGAGCCTGCCA
>VXBW01007044.1:0-111506 GCA_013400375.1 Thinocorus orbignyianus
TTACCCCAAACCAGGACAGTCTCACTAAAATATTCTTCCAGGTCCTGGCTGAGTAATAAAATGGCAGCCCTGATGGTTTCATGACAGAACAGTAGATGAGTTACAGCTGAACAATTCAATTAATTCCAGTCTCTCCTTATGTTAACCACTTCTTGCTATTATAAAAAGTATTGAACCAGATCGTTTTCTAAGTCCCAGTCACTTCATTGCTTACAGCTATTCTCAGCCTTTAGAAGACAACCATAACTAACACAAAAGCACTCATGAGATGGCAGGCTTAAGCAGGAGGTTCTTCGTTATCTTAAGATACTGTCTTTCTGCTGGGTGTAGACAGGACCTTGTACACAGAATAAGTGTCCACTGGTTCCCACAGGCCTCCCATCACAGAAGTGCTAAAACTCTGGTAAATCACAGTAACTCATACCAGGTTTGGGGCCGCTTTGTGTCAGTGCATTTTCTTTCCCCTTGTCTCTGTATGTACTGTCCATTTTCTCATTTAACAATATTATTGTCTTGAAGAGGGAAGCAGATGCTGACTGAGATATGGAGTCTTCAGACAAAAAGTTTTTGCTAGGGAAAATAAGTGATTTCATGATTAAGTTAACAGCTGACAGCGTAAATGCCAGTATGTATTGAAATGTATGGCAGCTGGTCTCCAAGTTGTTCAGTTCCTCTGAAAAACTGGTGAGGCTTGAATTTGTCTGG
This sequence comes from Thinocorus orbignyianus, assembly GCA_013400375.1. Taxonomy (NCBI): domain Eukaryota; kingdom Metazoa; phylum Chordata; class Aves; order Ciconiiformes; family Thinocoridae; genus Thinocorus; species Thinocorus orbignyianus. The sequence goes on from VXBW01007044.1 coordinate 706, forward strand.
AAGGAGTCTGCCTAAGAAAAACTACAAATACACTATTAAAGTAGTATCTTTTCCTTTTAAAGATGAGATTCCACATTCAGGCAAGGACAATGATCATGTCATATGCTTATCAAACTCACCATGTCCCAAAGAGCTGCAAAATGGCTGGAAATTTATTTCCCTTTGCAGTGCCTTCACTACCAGACACTCATCTAGAGAATCTGCAGGCTGGAGTACGAGTGTTGGGAGCAGCTCAGCAAAGAGTTTCTACCTTAAGAAACTCCTCAAATAAAAAAATCCCACACGATCTAGCTCTGCCGAGATGGAAGCAGAAACCTATGCTGAGTGCTGCTTAAACTGAGAGACAGCTTTCTCTGCTGCAGAGACTGTCTAATGTGCGAGGCACAGAGCAGCAGAGCAGCTAACTATGTAGCAAGAAGTCCAGTTATTTTCACATATCTTAGTCTTTTGATGCTTACTCAAGGTGTTTAATTCACTACGAAGTCCCAAATTAGTGTTTAAAATGTTCTGCTACATGACTTGGAGAAATCAAGACTTTTTTTGGCTTCCTCTGCAGAACAGCTCTTGCACAGCAACCCTTTGCAAAGCTCAGATGAGAATTCAGATAAAAAGTCCTGATTTCTACACTGGCAGAAGAACTTGACCTTGGAGCATCAGCAATCTCCATCATCTGTAAAATTTGTTTATTTCCATTTAACATGTACTTGGAAAGAGCTCAACATTCATCAAAGTCACAGTCATCAGCACCTCTGGATTTACATGGCTGTAAAGGAGATACACTTGGCCCACATGGTCTTAATTCTTATTTTCCCTTCAGTAAATAAAATGGTTTGTTTTGTTTTTCCCAGGTGTGAGGCCTTCTGTCTCTGCACATCTATACTTCTATTCAACTGCTCTTCCTCCTTAATTTCCCTTTAAAATTACATCCTCTAGTTCACTGGTATATAAGGAACCTTTGTTGCAGGTAGATAAGTAAAACATCCTGCAAATGAAATCTACCCCCCACAAAAACCTACTGCTTCATTTACCAGCATTTGCTAAACTTACATGCAAACACCATCCAAGCGTGACGGCTGGAAGTTTCTGGCATGAATAAGAGCGAGGGGTGAATTGTGCTAGATCTGCTCAGCCAACAAACACTTCACACTTCAGCCAAAAGCGAGCGTGGTTAAAAGGCACATGATTAAAAGTGCAGTCACCATGGGAACCATTCCCATACTCTAAGGTAATGCTTACTTAAATGCTTTGCTGAAATGATATTGGCATACCCAACATCTTCAAGGATGAAGCTGTTGCTAGTACTTAAAATATCACAATAGGAGGTAGAGGCAAGTAGCCAAGCTTGGAAAGAGATCATGGCCCTGTGGAAGCCATATACACGTATTTTCTGAGCTCAGAGTCCTATGTGAGAATAGTGAGAATAGGACATTATCTCGGCCTCTCTGTCTTTTCTAAGAAATGGCACATGTCATAACCTTTACCAGGTAGAATCCACAGGCACTTTAAGTGGGTTGTGGTTGCTTTGCGCTACCTGGGGGCAAAAATTCCCACTCAAGTGAGAGCTGACTGCCAACTGGACTGTAGGGATAGCATAAAAGTAAATGACAGAAGGGACCAGAAAAACTGGAAGAGGAGAACTGCAATAAACACAAATCTAATGTCCTTCATAGAGGGTGTTTTGTCTTTCATATGCATTTACAATCATTTTGTAAAGCTTGAAGAATGATATCTAAAAATCTCAGTCTTACTTGGGAAAAAGAGAGCTAGAAGAGAGATGCTGCCCTGCACAGATGACGACGACAGCCTCTTTGGGATGCTGACCTCAGGAGGGTGAAGTTCCTCACTTTTTCACAACTCAGTATATTGCCAACGAAATCTATTGGATTAGGCAGACAGAAGTGGGAAATTTTATTTCAGTCAGCCAAGATCGATGAGCAGACTACTGACTGGTAAAAAGAGTCAAGAATTAGCAAAGCAAAGGACTTTTTAATGGAACTTTATATTGTCAATCTCCATCTGCCATCGAGAGTCTTCAGTCACAGCATGAAATTTATTCAGACATTATAAGCACCTAGCCTTTCTCTGACATTGGGACTTAACATGCCTCCTCTTGTTAATATCATTCAGCAACAGCTGCATTATATTACCTGTCAAAAATTATTAATCCAATTCTGTTTTCATGTATATTTATCATTTCACTGCCACCCACAGTCAAATGATTCTGCATGACATATTGATTTCCTGAATAAATTAAATGAAAAGTATTTGTCATAAGTTTTACAGCCAGCGGAGTGATTTTCAGGTATTCTTGTTTTTTTGCTCTCTTTTATTCCCAGTAACTTGCAGATTGTAATCAGGGAACAGAGACACACTACTAATTCTTAGAAGTGCAGCATAGAACCAAACATCCTCCTCTTCCTCATATACTGATTCCACTCAATTTTAGGAGAGTTCCTTGTGCAAAATACTATTTCACCACAACTGCTTCTCTGAGTAACTCCCACAGTCAGAGCTAACCAAGTCCATTTTAACAAAACCATTCTGTGTTCCTGCCTTTGCATTCATATCGTAAGACCCAATACATAGCAAGTTACTGCCCATCTCCCACCGCACTCAATGCAGGCTTCTAATGACTTCACCAAGGATACATTTGAGCTTCACACCCTTTTTAAACAGTTCCCAATTCACAAAACATTGCCCAAATCACGTAGTGGACCACTGAGTGCACTCTGCCTTCCACAACTGGGTTGCTACATGGTAAAAGTGTAATGCATCTGCCCCGGTTAATGAATATTTACCATTTACATCTAGTATCCACAAAGAGAATTTAATACATAAATAAAATCACAATGGGCTAGTTAAAAGACAACTGGAGTTCTTGGTCACTGAACCCAGGAGTGTGAGGAAATATGACATTTCTCGAGCAAGCCCCTTTCATCATTTTCTTCAAATAAAATTATAATAAAGTTCACCGTGCCTAAAGCAAAAATAAAAACCCACAGGGACTTCAAAAGTGACAAAATGATAAGAGATATGTTAATATGAACTAAGATTCTCCTTCAATCCAGAGCAGGATGTGCCAATCACCTGGAGACAACAGACAGTCCCTCTCAATGACCTTCAAGCGACTGTTGAGGAAAAGTAATTTTTCCCAAAACATCTGCCTTTTCTTCCCAACTCCCTTTAAGTGTAGATGAACTGAATACAAGCCTTCAAAAGCTTCCTTGTCTCTCCTCCAGCCTATCTTTCAGGGTGTCCTGCAGATGGCCCAGTGTTTGGAAAAATGCTGTGTTATAGAGAGGTTGAGCTCTTGCACAGGTACACAGCTGAGTGGTGAGGCAGAGGGAACCTGATCCATCTCTATTTGATAATGTCAACGAGAATGTCCAAATGACCCCAGAGCTGTTCATCTCTCAAGCTCATTGCCTCCATCCCATTCCCTAGGACACAAGTTCACCTATCATCATTATTTGTAGGTTGTAAATCTTCCCCATCTTCCAAAGGACAGAGATGCAAAATGAAGCTTGTTTTCAAAGATCACACTGCCAGTAGCTAAGACAGATGTTCCTCAGAATGATACCAAATGAGCTGTGGAACGCAGGCCGTTATGAGTTGGACCTTGTGTGCAATGCATCAAGCTTTTAATAGCAAAGCCACAGCACTGTGCAGGTGAGGTTTATCGCATGGTTTGTAGAACACATATGAGATGTTGCTGAGCAGGGTAAAACAACAGCTGAGCAAAGCATTTGCTGCCTGTACCCTGGACTTCAAACTCACAAAAACCACAGCACCTGTGACCCTGCTGACAATGATCCTAATCTGGCAATAAACACATTTCCTAAACATGTGTTCCTACATGAGTAGATCAACATGGAGAAAGACGCCTGTGCAATAATGCATTTTGCCATGTTTTCCACATGAATATCTAGGGCGAGTTTGCCCCCTGCTATTTATTCATGGGTGTAAATAAATCTGGGAGGTGAAGCGGGACCAAAAAAGCACAATTCTCCCCATCCCCTCCTACCTCTTTTGGTCAACCTAACTTTACCTGAGTCATTTCTTAGCAAAAGGATGGAGGAGAAAGATCTTGTGAGTGGCTGAAAGAGTAGATGCCGCAGTCCAGAGATGTGCTCAACATATAAGGAACAAAGAAGCAGAAACTTACGCCAAAAATATTTGGATTTCCAAAGGTGATATCAAGTAGCAGAGATTTGAAATGGTGGGTCTCCACTTGAAGGAGTTCCCAGAAGAACAGGCATAGTGAGATCAGAAAGATGATTTCAGCATTTATAGTTGTGTCTGGATCAGGAAGGATTATGCAGATTTTAAGGATACTAAGGGAGAGAAGACTACAGTATTTTTGATTCAAAGGAGTGACAGTTTACATAGGAAGCCTGACTGAGCACAGAAAGAGAAGGCATTTCTTAGAAGTGATAAAGAAAATGTAATCTGTCCACTGCCTGAAGGAGGGAAGGGAATTTGGGGGAAGACAGGGGAGAGATGGTATCTAGGTAATAGGCGTAGGTCAAACTGAATTTATTTCCTGTATGTTACCCCAATGCCTTATTACTGAGGTAAGAGGCAATGATTTTCTTTCAGGCAATGCAGCTTGATAATTTCTCTAGGATGATCTTGATTTTGTTCTCCTGGTTGACCTCCAGCTCTCTGCATTTGATATTTCCTCAGCGAATTTTTCTACAGCCACTGTGAATAACAAAATGATCCTACTTCTACCCTCAGTATTCCCGATTCTGCTGCTGCTATATGCTCTGGAACTGGAGTTCTTTGCCCTGGCCACATTGCCTCAGGGCTACCACAGCCCAAAAGTGTGCCTTAGCACCATTTGTAGAATTGAAGAATCACTTACCAAAATACTTCGGTTTTCACACACAACCCGCACTTGCAGTCAGCTCCCTGTGAAACAACTGGAAAGTATTCCCAAGGAAAGGAGAAATACTGGCTTTTCTTTTTCTTTTCTCCCCTCTCTGACAAAATGGGAAATAGGAAGCCTGTGCACAGTGAGAGCAGTGCCTCAGCTCAGGCTCGACTCAGGTATTTGAGAGGTTGCCTCCTTTCACCGACCTGCAGGACAAGCAATGTCTTTACAAGCATGTAAGATGCACTGGCATTCCATCACACTAAAAGCTGCATGTATCATGGACTGCAAAGGCGCACAATAACCTCTTTCTTTTCCCCTCTACCTTCCCAATACTACCAAAGGGGCTTGTGTGGCTACTTACAGAAGCTCAAAAATAAATTACAGTTAGCTCAACTGAGATTCAGACTCAGACCACATTTTCAAGAGAAAAGGCAGTCTCCCCTTCCTAAGCTGGCTCCCCAGAGCCGGGGCAAAGAGAAAACACTTGATCTGAACATTCAGGTGCAGATTGGTGCTGTGTTCTGGAGGGGACAGCCGGACAGCTCGCACCTCTTAGCTGGACAAACCCCCAGGTCAGCTCAGCTGCCGCTGGGAAATGTCACGGATGGATATAAATTGCTAGCAAACTACTCCTCCTGGTCCTCCCTGGGAGCAGGAATGGCTTGTAGATCAAAGGGCATTTTGAAGTCCCAGCGCTGCAGGGCTCCCACGCAACCTCTGCATCACCAAAGCCACCCGAAACCCACAAGGACCTCTCCAGGGACCATGTTAGTTTGCTGGAGCTTTTGTCCCCAAATAACCATCTGAAGCTTCAGCTGGAAGAGGAAATAACATAGTGTACATATTAAAACAACTACAACGGAGGAGGAAATCGCCTTTCATTAATTTTCCATAAGTGGATTACACCAAGCAGAGTGTAAACAGTCCCACGGGCACCAATTACCAGGCTTATTCTATAACTGAATTGTCCTAAACAAGCATCATTTTAATTTGAATATCAAATACTTTACACAGCAGGAAAGAGAAAGAATAAACCAACCTAACAATGCATTTGTTATGGATTTCTACAAAATTGCTGTGGAAACCTCTGTGTCCCCAGTGGATTGTGCTTATTCTCTTTGCATATGCTCATGCTGCACATGTCATTCAATCAGATGAGAGGCGACACAGGCACATGACAACTATCATATCATTAACAAAATTGCTTCAGAATTTAAGGAGGAGCCGAATTAAAAAAACCAACCAAACAAACAACAAAACAAACACCCTAAAACAACAAAACCCCCCAGACTTAATTAGATTTGGCATGATTCCCTTTTTTTCTTCTCTTTTAAGAGACTAGCTTACTAGACCTATTTTTTCCTTCTACAAGTCTTGATGAAACAAGCCTTTGGGTATGATTTTTCTTTAATAAATTGGAATGAATAAATACCTCATATGTCAAGGTACAAGTGAAGCCAGTGGCATTAAAGAAACAGTAGCCAGTATTTTCTCCATCAGTTCACCAGCATACATTCTCATGAAGATTCTCGTTCTCAGAAGCAGCACACATTCTCATGAAGATCTGGGGTTTTCTTCTCATTTCCCATCCAAGTTTTGCCTTGTTCCTAAACTGTTACTCCAACTCCTAACCCAGTCATAGAAGAGCACATCACCCTCATCTGATGATCTACCAGAGATGCTCGCTTGCTGCTCTGCAATAAAAATGAAAGCATGAAATGCACACAATGTAAAACATTGAGGTGAGCTAACTTAAGAAAACATGTAATGGAGAATTCTGTTTCTCACCAGTAGGAACTGCAGAGCATGGTACAAAACTCTTGCCCTACATAAGGCCTGAGCCAAAGCAAACCAGAACCAGTCAAAAAGAACAACCAGGGAATGGACCTTTGAGAATAATTTGGTTGTCATTATTCTACTGTCAAATTTGGAGCGAATTGGTGAATTCAGTCCTACTACCACTAGCAATATCAGGAAAGGTCAAAGATTAAATAGATCAAATTAGAAATGAGATAATCAAATGTTGTACTCTGTCTAAAGGAAGGTACAGAACTTCAGGGGACACTGCACAACTTTTTCAGTCCCGGTAAAATGTGAAGGTTTATCCTCGTATTTGTATACACTCCAGTTGTGGCAATTACAGATCAGTCCTAGTAAGGCTTGATGTCACTCAAAGACAATAAAGTCTCCTAATTCCTGTTTGTGGAACTGAGAATTTGCATCCTATTCCGGCTGGAGAAAAGGTCTAAGAGAGACAGTGGGTTTATCCCAATTTAAAAAGTGGAAACTAAAGCATGCATTAACTAGTCTACTCAATGAAGTTCACAGGTTGAAGGATATCTACTGCTTAAACCACAGAGTTCCTAGCTCTTAGTCTTCTCTCTTGTAGAACATCATCCTCCAGAAACAGTAACAATGCTGGGAAAAAGCATCAGAAAGTATGTCTCCTGATCTAAATCTCCAATACACCCACTGACAAGGCAGATTTGCATAAAGGTATTCAGAGCCTTTAGAGGTATAAATTCAGTGATCCTGCCACAGGACACTTGCTGCTGCAATATGTTCCAACAGGCCAAGCTGTAAATTGAAAGCAAAGTGTTCTCTGTACAGTTCTTGAAGAAATAATTTCGTTCTTAGGTGAAGACAATGTTGTTAAATGTCTTTGAAGCTCTGAATACTAAACAGTCTTTTTTTCCCCTGCCAGTATATTTTGAGTTCATTTTATACATCACATAGATGAATGGGCAGGAAAGAGCAGACTTCTGGAAACTGAGTTTGGTCTTTGCCCAAACCTACTATTCATTTCCATGTGGCAACAGCAAGAACTGCATGTTCTCCACTTGCACTTACAACATTAAAAGGGAAAGTCCTGAAGAGAAATGTAGGGAGAAATTTTTACACATAAACCAGAAGTGATGAAGTTTCCTCTTCTTCAGTTTCATTAAGCAGAAGAAAACTCAGCAATTACTTCGGCTGAATCTGATCATCTTATTTAATAACCAGTCTCAGAAAAGACCAAGTCACTGTGTCCTTCTGTTAGCATTTGCCTATATGGGGGCAAGTGGATCAACAAGACCCTACAGGACAGAGTTTGATGTCTTCCAAATCTGTCTGGCTGCTCTTCCACAGAAGCAGAAGTTGTGACCCTTCTTCCTACACACTCCTCTGCTTCAATACTGGCAGACTAAAGGTAATCAGCCAGAGGGCTTTGTGCCTCTGGCCAGACGACAAGTGCTTGAGAATCCCATTTCCATCTGTAGTCTTTCCTGTGCCAACCTATGTCCTTCTGACACTCCTCCTTTCTCTAACAAGTGACTTTGGCCAGCCCTGCGTGGCCACAGCCTCCAGGCGGGGACACTGGTATGGACCACTACTGTACTGGCATTTCCCTTTTTTCCACTGGTTCTTAAGGCTATGGAGTTTCACAGAAGACTTGAAGACTACAAATATCGAGTCAGCTTCAAGTACCATTAATTTCCAGACTTTGCCACTACTGAAGAAACAGGAAGGGCAGGCATAGAATATAATTTTTAGCCTTTCCTGTGGCTGTCAGGAGCTCAAGCAACAACAAACTCCACAATTCACTATATACGTGCTGTTCCTTTCTTTTGCTTGCTGCCTGGATCTGGCAAGAACACATACTTCTCGTTCAGCCCCATCCATTATTGCCAACCCTGTGGAAAAACAGTTCAGATCCCTGCTCCAACACAGACTTCCTGTGTGACCTTGACCAGAGGTCACTTCACCTCAGTTTTTCACCTGGAAAACATTCACAAGCTCTTACTGCAATAGAGCACCAGAAGGATAAAATACAATTCACTGGAACAGGCAAGTTACCAAGTGGTGGGATAATGATTAAGGATGGCACTACATTTTCCAGTTAATTGGTTGTGCATGCTATGCTTTCTACAGAGGTGGCTGTATTCTGTCCTCATACTTGCACGGTTCCCCTATAGCCCCTGCAACCACCACTGTACCCAGGCAGCTTGCTTACAGTGCATTATGTTCCAAACCACATCCACAAGTCTCTAGTTCATCCTGTGTGACGAGATAGACTGGATGAAAAATAGGAGCAACGAATTTCAGGCTCAGTGGAGAAGCTCTCTGTATATTTATGAGCTTAAGTCCAACCTTTAAAAAAAAACCCTCTTTTCCCTAGTGCAGTTTTCTTCAACAAGAAGTCATGGATAAAACACAGAGAAACTGCTAATAATAAAATGGTCAGGCAGAAAGAATAGATTTGGAATTTTTTTTCCACATCACTGCTAGCACAGTGAAATAACAAGGAGCACCAATAATTTATTTACTGGTCTTCAGTACTTCACATCCTGCTGTTTTTCTACCCCCAAACAAGACCCTGTGGGTTTAATTAAGTTTTCAGAGGAGGCTTAGGAGGTATGATTTCACTCAGTCTATGTCATTTATTCCGTGTTTTCTACAGATGCATGGGGAAAAATCTACACGGCACAGTAAATCAAATGTGGTGCTGGTGAGCAATACACTAGATAGACACGGCAAAACCCCCTTGTTCTGATACTGCAAGGGATGACCGCAACTGAGGGAAAGCCTCTGCCTGTACAGGGCAAGGCAGCCCTCAAAACTTGGCATATCATGGACATCATTCTTCATCAAGAAATTGAAGGAGGATGTGAAAGAGACCCCGACGTACCTTTCCTCCCTCCCTCGCCACATCCACATGACACTATTTTATCCCTGGACAGGCTAGCATTTCCAGTAACACATTTCAGACTCCCACAGGCAATAAACTAACACTATGAGATCTGGACAAATCACCGAGGAGTAGGTCCAAAGCACTACTCAGACCTCTGAAGATGCAAATAGGTGTCTGGCAACTGGGAGTTTGGTGCGTGAAAATCAACCAACCAGCAAACTAGGATCTTGAGACAAGTTAACGGTTTTAAGTATTTTGCCCTTGGAATTTCTACCTCAGTATGTCATCTGCATTACAGGAAAATATGAATATCTGACCTCTGTGTGAAAGACTAGGGAAGTGCTCAGCTACCACAGGGAAATGCATACACGCATCAGTGCTCGCAGAGACAGATGTGCATGAAGATAAAAACCTTCCTGGGCCCATTTTCCTGACCAGGACACAGAACAGACCTGTGTCTTACGGCATATTTAGACTTCCAGAACTGACGTAACAAAAGGTATTGGGATTTTTTTTTCACCTTTCTGATGAAAACGTGGGCTTGCTAATGATCCCTTTCAAGTCAAGCAGCCAGTATTCCTGCTTGTGCTTTGGCATTTTAGATAACTGCATGTGCACGGCCCTTTCCTGCAGCTATCTTAAATGAAGGAGTTTAATCCAATACCTTAGCAGAAAGCTACAAGTAGTAAGATGCTCAGGAATTGTGTTTTGAGACAGATTAAGACCAATCCATATTTGAGGAGCACAACCAGACCTCCAGAGCAATAACTGAAAATGGTTCCCAGCCCTTTCTCTGCTGTTATAGGCAAAAAAACCCCCACACACACCCCTCCCAAACCACCCTGAAAAACCAAAATTCAACTACTGTCAATGATTTTTCATGATTTAAAAAAAAAAAAAAAAAAGACTAGGTTTATCTTCTCTCCCTGTTGTTTTTAAGCCAACACCTTAGCAGCCTGAAAATGAAATATATTTCTTTATCAATTTCTTGTTTTTCTCCTCCTCTGCCACCCATGCACAGTGGTTTGCTTATTGAGGTTCATTCATGTGTAGGGGCCACATTGATGTATTTTGTTAGAAGGATGGAGAGTTTTTTCCTTTTTTGTTTTTTTTTTTTTCTTTAGAACAGACGGGTACATTAATTTAGGCTGGCAGAACAAACAGATGAAGATGATGTTAATTTTGCTAGCAGAAACAAGCAGGAACAGAAATGCCAGGCTCCCCATATCTGACACATAGCAGCAGGCTACCACACAGACAAACTCAGGACCTCCAGAATGTAATTCTGAGCCAGACATACTGTGACTGTGTTGTGACTGGGGACCCCTAAGTTACAGGTTTCAATCCCTTTAGAAAGTGTATTTCATCAGACTTTTACGATTTTTCTTAGTCTGACTCATGGAGCATGTAGATTTTCAGATTATGTGCAGAGAGCAGTGACAGTCTTGGTTGTCTTGTTTTCAAATTGTACTTGAAAACTGAGCTTTGCAACACCACAAAACTTAATGTCCTTAAGGAAAAACGAGAAAGATCTCTGTATATTTGACATTGTGGTATCTCTCAGGCAGGGAAGATGACAAATATTCTGCAAGCATCCCTTCCAGCAAGAGAGGCAGCAGCCAAGCTTAATCAAATCAGTACAAACATCTTCCTCTCATCCATGTTTGAAATTAATGCAATCACTAAAGAAGGCGATTAAGGAAAAACTTTGATGTAAGTGAAACCAGTACAACTGGTTTTAGCCCTACATGTGTGTAAGAAACCAGAATAATTCTGCCATTTCCAAGCCAAACTCTACCATCAAACTTATTTACACAATCAACAATGTCCCATCTAAAGGTGCCAGTTCTCTTTATAGCCATCTACAGGAAGAGCAGATCAGGGAGTAAATGGCAACTACTGCCATTTTGACCAGCATCCCAACTGCTCTAAGAACAGAGAGAGAACAGACGGACAGCACACATTTCAGCAGAAATAAGGTGTACCACACCATGGTACGAGCACCACACTTTAAAATTTGGTTAACAAGGGTCCTTCCTCTTGCAAAGCCCTAGTCATGCTCCCTGTTGCACTGCAGAAACCAGTGGTGCCCTCTTCTCTCACTCTGCTTCTGGCACAGATCTGCTATCCAGCTCCCATAGTGGAAAAACTATGCAATGTCAGTAACTTTCAGTTGAAATCCATCTTTTAACTCCAGTGTCTGTCACAGCTGTCTCCCAGCTCACACACATCTTTGCAAAAGCTTTAGCTTGTGCATAAAGCCACTTTTCAGCAGCTATTTGCATATAAATACAAGGTATGTGTTTCAGACCTCCCCTGAACACGTGTATGCTTATATCTAGACAAGATTGCTTGTGTAAAATCTTTCACTTGCTTGAGAAAAGTGGAGTGTGCTCAATACCTTGCACTGAAATGGAGGCTGCCTTCAAACAAGAACTTGCTTAGACTTATTTCAGTATTTCTGCTGAACAAGAATACTTCTACTACAATAAGGAAAACTCCGAAGAAATCTGAGAACACAGAGAGTTTCAGGCATTGCTTAAAGTCTGTTGTAATATCACAGATTATTATCCCACCATATATGTTAGACGAGTTTGGAAGAAGAGAGATTGCTGAAAATTGGCTTTTAAATCTGGCTTCCCCTGAGAAAGATGGTCATGCTCTGAGGTTTGTGGTATTACTTGATAAGCAGTGATTAAAACCGTAATCCCGAATTGTAATCAAAAAGCAGTCAAGGCTCTGAAATTACTTTTCACTAAGCTTTTTCCCCTTTCAAAGACAGCCCTGTATGGCAAAAGATAATAAAACCACAGATGCCGTTCCAATTTCATTTAGAAATATTTGATCCATTAATTTATAGTCTGGAAAGGTTTTTCCTCTTTTATTTTTATTTAAATCCACATCAAAAGTGGGTCTATAGTCCAAGAGGATAAAGGAAATTCTTTTTGCTGTAGCTGTTTGCTCTGGAAGAATACCTGATATATTTATATGTCAGCACAGTATGAAGCAGTGAAAAGGTTTTCCCTTACCCTGTGAAGTGCTAGCTAAAATCAGCATTACCCATGCTTTCCCAGGCAATAAAATGTCAGGCTGGTCCATGTGATAGCAGCATAAAGCCACTCCTAATTGAAATGGGTTTGAAATTTCTGAGAAACAAAGCTCATGCTGACTTGATTTCACGAGCAGAGTTTACTGCCCTGACTTATGGATGATCTCTGCAGGATCACTGGATGGAGACACCACACAGAGGGGCTGGGTTCAGTAACTTCTACTTCAGTCCAGGCAGCCAGAGCAAATGCTATGTGTTCCTGTTTCCCTCATCACATGAAAAGCATGGTTTGATTTTCCACTTAGCAAATAGCCAAACAAGCAATCAGTTTGCTTTCAACAATGATGTTTCCAAAGAAAAATTGTTGGCAATAGGATGGTCCAACACGTGTTTTTTAAAATTTCAAAGAGGTAGGTAACAAACTCTCATTAAGTTCGAAATTTTTCCCTAGTTCTATGCAATGATTTGTGATTTTTCCCTCCTTTACGCTGATTTTGCAAGAAAACAGAAATAAAATTCATCAAGCTGTGAAAATCAATAGAGATGCTTCGTCCCTTGTAATAGAAAAACTGCCGAAATTTATGAAGCTAAACTGCAAAGTTCACAAAGGACAGCAGGTCATTTCTGGCCACGGGAGGAACCAAAACCACTGTTTGCATGTCACAGCCCCACACCAAAGTCTTAGTCTTTATTAGGGATAAAATAAGGACTCTAATGTTGCCTTTTCCCAAGCACGCAGTTATAGCTCATGAACCCCACTTAGTTATTTTAGAAACAATGTAGAAAATTCCACTTTGTAAATGCTACTCATGGCCTACCCTGAATCACGGTCACACAACTCACACCATTCCATTCCAGGCCTCACAATTCCTCCAAAGATCAATTAAGCACTACTTTTCTAATTTTATCTTTCCACATTAGTGGCCTACAGTGTGACATTTTCCCCATTGTGCATTTATTAAGTCCAGCGTCTCGGGAAACAGGATCAGCTGCTTCAGCTGCAGCAGAAACATAGATGAGCCTGAGAGCCCTCAGGTAAAGTGGAAAGTCTTCGAGAGCACTGGGCTTTGCAATAATGGTAGTGAGAGAGACACTAAAGCTTTCTCTGTGTGTTGATTAACCAAACTCATGAAAGGGTCCACTAATAAATCTTGTATATCCTTGATTTACAGAACTTGATGAAATCAAAGCCATAACATGAACTTTTCAAAAACAAATTTTCTCCATGATAAATGTTTCCCTCTTGTTCCATTAAACAGCTGGCTAGTGAAGATGGAGACAAAGAACATGTTTTATCCATGGATTAAATTAAGCCCTGAATTACAGATTGTAATTGATGATAATTATTCCAAAAGTACAAAAAAATTAAGGTTGCCCTCATGAGGCAGAATTTGCCCCACAGAGTAGCATTAACACGATCAAAACAGTTATGTTCTACTAATACACATTCTGGCATTCTGTTTTCAAGCAGCTAGAAAAAGATCTTCAATTTCTTATGGAGGAACAAAAAATCCCAAGATACCTTTATGGTTTATGTTAGTCTATAAAACTAGCAAAGTGTAAACTCTATAAAATGGCTTTTAATCTAGCACAAGTTTACTTTATACTGTGTGATACAATCATCTAGAACAAATGCTGTGGGTTAAATTTAGAAAACGGAAGATGAAACCTAAAAACCTGTCTCTTTTAGTGCCTGGAGAACAAACCTCAGTTGCCCTTCATAATCAAAAGACTTGAAAACAACAGAATATGCTTTTAGCAAAGCTGCTCAGGTTGCATTTCTATCCATAAAAGGAAAATTCCTAGTACTCTTTGACCACAGAGTGCTACTGCTCATGTCAGTAGGGCAAACAAGATTTGACTTACAGAAAATTCTTACATGAAGGATCCATGACAAATACAAATGCCTGTTTATCTCTTTATAATTCAATCTTATGGTCTTATATTTGTGTAATTCCACTGAAATAAATGTAATACAAAAATGAAATAAGAAATGCATGAATTGGACTATGTGTCAGAAATCATAAAAATCCAAACTACATCATGGAGGAGGAGATATATTTGAGCACCAAGTTCACACCCTTTAGAGACAAAAAATGTACTCTGTCCAACAGCTAAAAGCTGCTAAGCAGACATCGCGTGTGCTATGAGGACACGTAACTCCCTGATCGTGTCTAAAGGCATCAGTTCCCAAAATACAGAAAATCACCATTGAGCAGCATCCTTAAAACAACAGCAGCTTGTTATATCATGACTTACTAGACTAAAACATTGGCTTTGCCTGCTTTGCTCACTCCGGTTGTATGCAGTATCTGAGAGAGCCCATTTGTAGGAACATGCACAAACCACAGCCAGAATAAACAGCACAACATACGCTTGTGTCGCTTGGGCTGTACTATAGACACTCCCAGGAGTAACTGGCATATTGCAAAGCCAACTGGTATCATTCAGTGTATCTGATGAACTAGATGGGAAAGGCACTACTCAATCTACAGCAGCTTCAGCACATACCAGGATCTTATTACACTAGAGACTGAAAAACACAAATTAAAACAAGAGCTCCAAACATAGCAGAAGACAAAAAAATGGTGGATCTCATGGAAGTCAACAAGACATTACCGCTCGACAAAAAATGTGATCCAAACACTCTGGCTGTGGCCAGTTGTTCCTGGCATCACAGTGAAGGACAAGTTGAAAAGTATGATTTGAAAGAAACCAAGAGTAAAGCTCTATAGGCTTTTAATGGTAAGCTTTTCTACTTCATCTCAGAATCACAGGTCCTACTTTCCTCTACAGACACTTCAGAGCTCCTGTAACAGCAGCTATGTATTTATACATACACACATATATATACATACATAAGGCAGAACGCAACTGTGTGCCTAATCCTGCCTCTCCCTGTAAACAACTGAGCTGGGGTCATGATTTGCAAAAATAAGAAATTCTTACCCTACATTCAAAAAGTAAATAATGACTCTGACCTACCGTTCCAACCCAAGACAGTGTAGGCTGTCCGTTATCCATCATTTACTCTTGTAGCATACAGAGCAGTACAATCCAGGGAGTAAATTAATCATTTTCTCTTTCTGCAGTCTACAGAATATGGACTGCTCTAGTGAGTGACTACTTCTTTATAAGATAAGGTTAATCAATAAAGATAATTAGACACTTCTGGTTAATATGTCTATGTCACTGACAAAAGCACAAAGTCCTGCCATTCCCTACTGAAATATAAACAAATGCTGGAACAAATCCAACTGGTATAAAAACGATCTAACTGCATGGAATTTAAAAACTCAGACACTCAAATCTGAACATGTCTGAGTCTCAGAGGAAATCACATACTGCCTTATCTCCCAAAGCCTGAGCCATGAGGTTAAACCTTTGTGTTCACCTAGAGCCATCCTGATTTTAGTGGTTCTCTGAACAATTTATGGTGTGTCAATTTGCCCTCAAGCTGGCATCTGGCATCTTGGAAAAACTGGCAGAGATAAAACCCAGCTCTGTTTTGGGCACAAGGGTTGAGCCACATAAAAAAAAAAAAGGACCCTTAAAAGACTTCTTCGCTATTTTGGGGCCATCTCTACAAAGCAATTACAAAACTGGAGGTTAATTAACCTCAACCCAACCCATAAGCTCTGCCTGCTCAGGTTTCCTTCATACAAAATGAGACTTAAGTGGGGGCAGTTTGTCCAGAGCATAAACAAGTTCAAAGGTGCCTACATCGCTCCCTCGGAGACTTCCTTCTTTCCAATTCTTCTGCGGTACCTACAGCTTTTTTTTTTATCTCTTTTTTATTTTTTTATTTTTTTTAATTTTCTTATTCCTGTGAGCCACACTGTTCGTCTCAGATCACTTCTCAGCTCTGAACAGGGAGGGTAAGATAAACCTCTCCATCTAACAACAAGAAATCTATAGTGATGGACAACCGGCAGATCATCTAGCTCATCTCCACTTGTCCCACTTTAACTGAAGCTTTTCGCAAACAAGTATCGATTCACTGTTCCACGGTCACAAATCCCCAAGTAATTCTCTGGGAAAAGAAGCGTTTCTTTTTGTGATGGGAGGGGAAGCTTTTTCTTAACCAGGAGAGAGGGAGAGGAAAAAAAAAAAAAAATTAAAAATATCTTCCTGCAGTGCCAGCAGCCACAGAGAAACTTTGTTCTGCTCCCAGAGCAAGAGCTCGCTGTCTCATGAAGTCATACAAGAATATCTTTTGCTTCCACTTCCCCCAGTTAACATTTTGTCCCCAGGTAGGATTTGGATGTCAATTTTACTTTTCCTATAGTTGTGCTATTGAGTGTATTCTCCTTTCCTTGCTCACATAACACCTTTTCATGGGGACTGAACTATAAGCCTTTGCTGACTCTCCCTTCTGTACACTATTCCTCTTCCTTAACTTCAAAATGAAGGGAACAGACAGTGCTGTGACTTCATCTGAGTTGTCATCTTCTTTTTGCAGGTTCCAATACACAGCCACATGCAGCAGCAGCTGATCAAAGCTCCAGCGGTATCTTTTCATTACCTAGCAAAATATCTAAGTTTAGTTTTTCATAAATAAGAGATAATACCAGCATTAATGGCAGGGGGGAGGAAACAGCAATGTAAACAACTGAAAACTAGCAGGAGCCCTTGCCAAAGAAAGCTTTTATAAGGAACTTATAAAGCTACTTTGCTTTTCCCCTTCAGCATTTGACAGTTTCTTTTCTACCAACACATCTCAGCATGTCCACACTGATATTACTGTCACAGAAGTCCTGGAATTTAAAAAAAACAATGACAAAACAAACCTCCAACAACAAAACAAAAAAAATCAAACCCAAGCCACCACAACAACAACAAAACCAAACACAAAAAGAACTCCCAAAAATCCCGTAAACCCAACCTGTTAAAAAAATAACAAGTGTTAGGCTAGGCTGTAGTTGCATAATATTGAGATGATGACCACAATGGAATGGAGACATTTGGAGAACTAAGAACCAGAAGCCTGAAATGATGGGAAGAAAACAAGCACAATCAGGCCACCAAGGCCTTATGATGGAAACCACGCTAAGATGCTCTGCATCTGCTGCTCCTTAAAATTTAACTTGTGTTAGCAGATGGATCTCGCATCAGAAATTACAGGTCTTCAAACAGGAGTTGCCTGCCTGCATTACAAAAAGGGAAAGCAGATTATCACTCTCTGATCCTGAAGACAATGAATTAAGTTTTGGTTTTTTTTCAGGTGGACATTTACAGTCCAGAAGAATAAGAAGGGAAATGCTCAGTTCCTACCTTTTTAGTATTACTTTTTTGTTGTTGTTCTTATTTGACTCCAGATTGTGCGGTCAGAGACAATTTCACTACAATCAAAATAGCAGATCTACCAAAGATTATTCCATAACCTCATGTCACCCAGAAAAGTATTTTAATTGTTTTCATTATCTTTGGAGTTTTATTATTCTAATTATCTGTGTGGTTTTATTATCCTAAATATTGATCTTTCCTTCTAATTAAGCCTATAATTAAGATAGGAAAATGTTGTGTTGCTTGTAACAAATGGCAACCAAGAGAGTATAAAGCAAACAACCCCTTGGTGTCACAGAGGGAGATGGAATCAAACATCTGGAAAACTTCTAGACTTTTGAATTTTATTTCCAGAATGCAAGAATATCAATTTTACGTTAGTTGCAGTTTCCATATACAGCCCAGGACCAACCTTTGCTAGCTGACACAGACAGCTGGACTGCAAAGGCTTTGAAGGGTAGAGACCTTTCCTCCTGTATTTGAGCTCAACCTTGCAGAATGCTCTCCTGGCCCAGGACTCTGCACGTGTCACTGCAATGCAAAGGATCAGCAAACAAATTATTCTCTTTTGCATCTCCCTGCATTCTTCCGCTTCAGTGCTGAAGAAGTTATCATGGCATGTCACATTTCATTTGGAAAAAAATCTATTTTGCGTAGTTTCTTTTACAATTTGCACATGCTTTGCCTGCTTTTCACAGCCTTTCATACATAGAGTATTTGTAGTAAAGCAAGAACATACACAGTAACAAGTAACATTCAGTGACACCTAGTACAGTTGTCTTTCTGTTCAAATTGGGCCTTGCTCCACTGAACCAAGGCTTTGATGAGAGACGGCAGAGGAGGTGATGCTGAATTCACAGCATTAATGTATTTTTCAAACCTTTTTTAAAAAAGGAAGTAACATATAAACATATACTATTAACAATACAGCTCTTCATGATGTACAGTAATATTTTGCTCACGTGTTCTCTTCACAAAAAGATCCTTGCCAAATATTTATGCAATAAAACAGATGAAGGTGATGATGCTACATAGTAAACAATGGGGCTTTCTTACCAAATTCCTCCAGTAGATTAAATCACATGTTTTCAAATCTTTCTTCTTTAATTATTTGAAGTCATATTCCAGAATGGTATCTGGCTTTTGGTATACAGTTTTCAATGGAATTACGTAGACAAAATTAAAATAAAAATTCAGGATCATTATTCTTATCTTAAAGTGGGTATAGGAACACTGAAAACAGTTCAAACCAATACACAGGCGCCTGTATCTCATCTTCTAACACACACTTGTGATTCTGGACAAAGACATGTAGGTCTTCAGCAGAAGTCCTATCCAAGTACTTCCCATCCCAGGCTGGGGGGAAAAAGGAATCTCCAGCTGCCTGTGCTAGTAATGGTACAGTGCGACAGTGCACCAAATTAAGAAAATCCATCCCTAGAGACAGCAGAAACTGGTAATTATTTTTACAGTCTTCATGTTTCTGCTTAGCAAGAAACAGCACTGACACAACTGCTGCAGCAAGATGGCCTTCACTGGCTTCTACAGGGCATCTTCAGAACTGTATTATTGTTTCTAGAGCAGGACATGCTACAAAGTCCTATTAATAACACAGTACATAAAATTATGACAGTCCCAAAGGCTTTTTTTTTTTTTTTTTTAAAGTATTCAAAATTCCTTAGTCAGAGATGGAAAAGCATCCTGTATGAAGCTGAGTTCAGCTGACAAAACCTGAAGAAGTAGAAATGGTCATTTAGTTCCTGAGGACGTATATTCCAAACATCTCTGCAAGAGCTAAGGAAATTTCTGACTTTAATTCTAGGGTGATTCTCAGAGAATGGCAGCCTGGCCAGACACTACCACTTTGCATCTTCCAGTCCACATTCAGGTTCAGCTGGCTGCACACAAATTGTATACTGGGAAATTCAGAGGAGCCTTCCGCATTGTAACTGTTTTATCACCTGCTGAAGTAGCTCTATGCTGCCCATCTGACATGACTGTCAATTCATTTTAAAGCTTGATTCTTAAAAGCAGATGCACAGCTTCAAAACCTCCTGATCTATCACATACGGAGATGCTATCTGATTTGTTACTGCTCCAGTATGACCAAGTCACTCAGCTCTTTCCTTCAAGGTCTACTGAATGCCAAGACAAAATGAACTTGGTGAGAGAGGAGGGAAGAAATTCATATCTGCTTTTCATTCTGCCATGACTAAGACGATGAATAGGAAATATATGCTTATTCTTAAGTACCACATAATATTAAGAAGCATAAGAAATGCACGTAAAAGACAAGTGTAGCTGAACGGATGAATCACCCACACAGTAACCAGCATGTTCCTTTATTTTTCATTTCAAAGCCTGAAGTGCCTACTCTTTCCTAAGGCCATCTGTGCACAGCTGACGGTTCTCCAAGAACAAGATGACTACGTTTACTTGCCATCCCAGTTTCTTTCTTCAGTTTTGCTCTGCATAGAATTGGACAGGAAAATGAAAGTAGCCTGCTGAAACATTCTAAATATT
The DNA here is from genome assembly GCA_013400375.1 of Thinocorus orbignyianus. Classification (NCBI taxonomy): domain Eukaryota; kingdom Metazoa; phylum Chordata; class Aves; order Ciconiiformes; family Thinocoridae; genus Thinocorus; species Thinocorus orbignyianus. Next base: position 21,115 of record VXBW01007044.1, read on the forward strand.
CAGATACATAAAGCACTCAAGTTTTAGACCGGTCTTGCATTACACAGCCAGACGTGCATATGTACAATTTAAGCACAGGTTTTGGGGCAAAGTGAACTGGAGAAACATGACTGAGACATGAAACAATTACTACAACTAATAAAGAAAGTCCTGTTGGGTGCTTAAAACTTGATGTTTAGCTATTCACTAGATTAAAAAAGACGTAACAATCACTTTTATGGCTTTTATTTTACAGCTAAGTCCAGCCACAAAGCAAAACCATAGAAAGCATATTTTTCACTCTATTTCTAGACTTGGTGTGCCCATTGCCACTAAAAAGCCAGCAAGAACAACTCAAAAGAGCTCTCACAGCAAAGAAAAAGGAAGGTCTCGTACAGAAATTCCTAAATCAAAATCCTGGAGATCACATGTCAATTTGCAGCTTCAGCAGGTGATAATTACGTGAGCTAGCCTCCTCCCTGCATTGTACTTCCTCAGTTACACTGAGATAATGCTCACTTCACTCTTACCTTATCTTGTTTATTAGGACCAAGCTTTTCAGAACAGAAACCATGGTACTAAATGACCTCACAGCCCCCACAACGTGAACAGAAGTCTGTGTTTGTTACTGTACAAGAAACAAGACAAACATAAAATGATCATGAGGGAACATCAGGCAAAAGAACACTACTCAGATATTTTAAGGACATTACTTAAATGTATAATAGCTTTAAAACTCATATAGATCTTTATGTTGCCAAACCTTTACTCTGGATAAAATTATCAAGATTGCAGTAACATATTTAGACCCCTCTATATCTGGTTATGGTCCATGCCAAGCTCCACGTCTTTGACAGAACATGTACAAGGCCTCTGAAAATAATCCAGTCCAGATAAGAGCATTTGTCAACAGTTTTAAGCCATTCATATGAGTAAATGGTCATAACCTGACAAGGCTTCCCAGATAGTGAAATGAAGTTTTAATAACAAACCTAAGATATAAGTCCTCTGATAAACTGAAGGATAACACAAAAGTCACACTGCTGCTGTCAAAACAGCATTGCTCTGAGAAACCTCTAGTGCTAAACCATGAGTCACGTTGACTTTCCACTTGGAGAAAGCCTCCTGGGTGATTCAGAATCTGCTGAGATTGCAAATCACCCTTCAGAAGTGGTGCTGCTGGTGCTTCAGGAAGGATATTCAAAGGAAAGTCTGTATCTACAAGCCTGGAAAATATTCTCTTTTGGTGTTATTAATACATGGAGTTTAGACCAGATTAAAAGATCTACTCCGCATATGCAAGGGTTTTCTGTTTCACCAAATTGCTCCCATTCTGCACTAAGAACTTGTATTTTACTAACGTTTGTCTTTCAGAAAGGCATCTGGCTGCAGCTAAAGACTGCTAGAAATAGGGAAGCCATCATTTCCTTCTGGACCTTGTGAAACCCTGGGTCTTTACTCTGTGCAGTCAACCTCAGTAGTAATGCTGCCACAGGATATATTATGCAATTAAACAGATAAACCCACACTTTATTTCATCCATTTAACACATGGGGCCCTTTTCAGTACTCTCAGATGTGTACATCACCCTAGGGGATTGCAATACCCTCTCTGTACTGCCCCAGTTCCACTATCTTTGCCTCTAAAGGAGCCATTCTGAAGTGAGTCCACGAAGGTTAGATCACACCAATATAAAACACAGAAGACAGTATCTTTTTACCTGGATAACTCCTCTAACATGTTGAACAATGAAACTCTTACAGTTACTAATCAGCACAGAGCTTGTTGATGATAAGAAACTGGCAGCTTGCTAGTCTGGTCACCCAACAACATAGCGAAGTCTCACCAATGAAGTCTAATTGTAGCATGATTGATGTCAGTCATTTACTCTTTGCCAACCCCTCCCTATGTGCTTCCAAGGATGGCATTTTTCCACTCTGGCATCTATAATATAGTTAATGTCGTGTGGCTAAAAGGCAGAAGCAGAAATGAAAGAATACATGCATAATGCCAAATGGAAACAGAAAAATGCAAGGTATAAGTTGCCCATGAAATGGGGATGATTATAGGCAGTGCAATTAGCAATCTGTGTATCTGCCTTACTATGACTCCCCAGGTCGGAACACACTCATATTGCTTCAGTGTTGAAGAAAGTATTTCTTCGCTATTGCAAGAGGATACAAAGCAAAAAAAGCTTCCAAATAATCAAACCCTGAAGACCTCACTACAGTGTTGATATTACTACAGTGATGACTACAGCAAGAAAACTGCCCCACACCTACATTCAGCAGAAGTAATTTTCCTTTCTTAGTTAAGGATGTATGAATGCTACACTCGCCTGCAGTGAAAAGATTCCTTTAATTTAAACTGAAGTCAAGGAGTTACAACACTGCATGTTTTTTTTCACATCTTTGCACAGTTAGGTCCGTTCCCATCATTTCACTTGTGCCCAACAGCAGCTTTCTCTGCAAAAAGCCCTACAGAGATCAAGTGGCAGAATCCTCACCTTTACTGAGCAAGAATACATGAGAACACCAGAAACAAAGAGGCTACAAAATGAAAGGTGGGAGGATCTGGTTCTCCAGGACTGATATCAACACCAAGTTGATTTTCACATCACTCTGAGAACATTAGCTTGGGCCTGACTTCTCATGAAGGCCTTTGTCCAGCAAGTCCATGTCGAAAAGCTGAAGTAATGATGTGATTATTGGCACCTTTGAAGTAAAGCAAGTGCTTTTCATAACTGGCAAAACCACCAAAACAACCCAAAAAACAGCCCATAAAAAAAACCCTAAATCACTTAAAAAACCCCCAAAAAACAACAACAAAAAAAACCCAAACAAAACCAAAACAAAACCACAAAAACCCACACAGAGGCAGCTGGGACAGGAGAGATGATGAAATTCTCTGTATTACCTTCAGCACTTTCTTTTTTCAATCTTCAGGTTTTAAATGCACAAAAATCTCAGAGGAATGATACTCATTTTCTGTATCTATTCTTTCTCGATGTGGCTATGTGTTTCTTTTTTTAAAACAATTTAATATATTCTTAATGTGAAACATTTAATGCCTGTTACACAAATGTGCAATAAAATTCAGCCCCGTGGCTCTTTTACTGTCAAGCTAAATAGGATCCCTTTGAAACAAACGTGCAGCTTTAAAATTTCTTCATCTGAATGTTCCTGTTGTTGAATGGAGCAATTCTCTTCTCCCATCCCCTACAGATCAACAGGGATTTAGAGGAACAGTAGGAGGGAATATTTCATCTTTGGTTTTGTTTTGCCTACCCAGGGTTCTGGATGGCAGAGCTGTACCCTACTGCACTGAAGAAAAGGAATCCTCCCTTAGAGGCATCGATTTTAGCAGGTATTAGAAGTACGCACAAGTAGAAGAAGAAAAGCAGCCCCAGACATTTTCAAAGGAAGAAAACAAAAGGGATTGAGGTACAGTACAATGGATAATTACTGCTAAGGGAAGCCTTTTCCTAACTTGATCTCACATCACTCAGGGACAGTTCACTACCATATACAAACATAAAGGAATTCTCAGTGGTTGAAGGGGATCCTCTACACCACCACTGAGAAACCAGCTGTCTTTTAGCCCCAGAAGAAAAAGCCTTTTGGTGGACAATCCATGTTTCTGAAGTCATGGAACAGAGGTATATCCGAACCGCTGAAGGCTGCCTGGCTTTACTGATTACATTTCAGCTTTGATTCCTCCAGATTGAGCTCTGGACTGATGCTCACAGAATGAACACCCCTTAGCACGTGGAACATGTCTTCCAATTCAGTTCTGTATGAATTAAAGCACAGTATGTGGAAATAACTGGGTGATTTACTTCAAAGGTATGTTCCTGATCCAATGTAAAACAGTAGTGTAGATGCAGCCATTAGCACCCAAGAATATCAGGCCAAACACCACATTGCAATCAATTACTTTCCTGTCAAACACAAGAGAGTTGCAATTCTTACTAGCTCCAGAGCTGAGTAAATTTTGTCAATATTAATGCAGCATTGACGGGAGTCAACAAATTGCTTTATTATTGTACATAACGTTTCAAGCTGTTTCCCTAGCATTCAAGTTAGGCTTTAGTCTTTGAAAAGAGCTGTTAATTTTAAGGTTTGTTCAGCAGTCACCCTTGGAAAAAAATCAGTGGTGGTTAGCAGAGTTTGCTTTCTGGGGTTTTTTTCCTACTCTAGCAATTTTTAGGCTAGGGAAGTTCCACAGGAAGGTGTCATTAAGCTTTCAGGGTGGCATTTCTGAAAGGCAGAATTATCAGAGCACTTGTTTTGTGATGACCTCAGTTCCAGCACTGGCATAGGTATGTAAATAAAGAGAGGGGTATTTAATACACTGATTCTCTGTTGTCTCCTTCACACAAGGAAAGTTGATCTGCAAATCTCAGGTTTCTTTAATATGCAGCAGCTGCACTGCACAATGTCCAGAAGAGAGACCTGGACTTCCTGAATAGTCAAGCATCTTTTTACTTTGAAAGAGAAAAATATCTGATTATAAAAGCACATGTTGCAAGTATTATTAGATTTAACAGGTTGTGATTAAGCATGCACATGCAGCTTTGCAGGTGAAGAACAGACCAGTGTAACTTATCTGGTACACTTAAAGAGGGAAAAGAAAGCTATTAAGCCTTCATTTTGTTAAATGTGTGGGTAGGGAGTTTTAAGCACAAAGAGAGAGAGAGAAGGCTATCATTCCTGCAAGAACTACAGTCTTACAACACCGAGCTGGCAAATAAAGCTTATGACTAGCTGATTTTGGAACTGCATTGAGTAAAATTAGGCAAAACTACAGCCAGAAGAAACATTTCTTTTAAAAGAATCATGATATAAAAGCACTAATTTATGTTTCTGATTAATTTTCTAAAGCAAATAGTATGCAAATTTCTAATAACTAGCATTTCCAGTTTACAAGCACTTGTTAGCCACTTCATTCTTACACAGCACGAAAATAAAAGCGGAGAGTAGAAAATAAGTCAATAAAACCAAAAAGCCCTCAGTACTGCAAAATACAGAATGAAAAGGACAATGGTGATGTGTAAAGCCCTATGGGGCTTTTGAGTTTTAATTGGGCAGCAAAGATTTCTACAATCCCGGTTACCATCAATTACATAATGCCTTGCATCCTGCTTTTATCTGCAGACATTTCTGTGTTATTCCCACAAACTGAGGCAGTTTCTGAGCTCCCAGAAACAGGTTTGGGTTACATCTCTCCTTGTGAGGACATACTGTGAACCCTCCTCACACTTGCAGAGTCCTGATGCATAGACAGCCATGGAAACAATCATGGTTCCGATGAGAAATAAAAAGCTGATCTCACAAATACATGTTATTAATCCAAGGTAACTCAGGAATGTGCCGCAGAGTGCCGGTAAACTATGAGAAAGAGTAAAGCTCTGGCCAAAATCACACTGTGGAGCAACACAGCTGTTTCAATGGAAGAGTTTTCACAACCTCCCCTCTCCTCAGTCACACACTTATTGAATGGACCCAGAATACTACCCAGTGCTCTTTATCTGTGTTTCTGCAGCACCAGGTGTCTTAGTTGAAGCACTAGTAAAAATACAGTTGTTGTAAAAGAAGAAAGGAAGTTAAGCCTTCTCCAAAGAGCTCACAAGATAGATCCACCTCCGTACTACTAGTCCGGTATCAAGAGACCAAAACACAAAGGCTGATCAGGTATAAAGTCTCAATAAGGTATAATCTCATGTTTCATCTCTGCAATGGCACTCTCTGCTAAAGCCATAAAAGCCCAGAGACATTGAGCTGACTGGAGAGGAGTTATCTTTTAGCAAATCCAGTATCAGAATGAGGTTTTCTCATTCTTTTTGGCTTAGGCATCACTGTACAATAACTCCTCCAATACCTGTATTTTAAAATCTCATGTTTTTCATCCAGTAGGTTGTACTGACATCCTTCAGTAGAGTTCAGATGCGATCAACACAGGAATACAAAAACAGTTCATTGGGAGGTAGTTGAGTCATCATCACCGGATGTGTTTAAGAGTCATTTAGATGTGGTGTTGGGGGATATGGTGTAGGGGAGAACTTTGCAGAGTAGGGTAGGTGGTTGGACTCAATGATCCCAAGGGACTTTTCCAACCTAGACGACTCTATGATTCTATTCTAAGAAGTCTGCAATGCTGCATCTACATTAACAAAAGTCATATTCATTGGGAGACGTATAGCCTGAAAGATCCAGCACACCACATAATAATGGAATAAGAGACCTTATTTATAGAATTATAGAATGGTTAGAGTTGGAAGGGACCTTACAGATCATCAAGTTCCAAGCCCCCTGCCATGGGCAGGGACACCTCTCCCTAGAACAGGTTGCTCAGAGCCCCATCCAACCTGGCCTTAAACACTTCCAGGGATGGGGCATCAACAACTTCCCTGGGCAACCTGTTCCAGTGCCTCACCACCCTCACAGGAAAGAACTTCTTCCTAATATCTAATCTAAATCTCCCCTCTTCCATTATNTCTCATCCATGAGCACTCCCAAGTCCTTCTCCTCAGGGCTGCTCTCCAGCCATTCTCTGCCCAACCTGTATTTGTGCCTGGGGTTGCCATGTCCCAGGTGTAGGACTCTGCACTTGGCTTGGTCGAACTTCATGTGATTTGCATTAATGCACCTCTCAAGCCTGTCCAGGTCCCTCTGGATGGCATCCCTTCCCTCCAGTGTGTCAACCGCGCCACCAAGCTTGGTGTCATCAGCAAATTTGGTGAGGCTGCACTCTATTCCACTGTCCATGTCTCCAACAAAGATGTTAAATAGTACTGGTCCCAGTACTGACCCTTGCAGGACACCACTCGTCACTGGCCGCCACGTGGACATTGACCCATTAACCACAACTCTTTGACTGCGGCCATCAAGTCAGTTCCTTATCCACCAAGTGGTCCATTCATCGAACCCATCACTCTCTTTCATCTCTTTCTGGCCCTTTTCCTGGTATAGAAGATTGTTGAGCAAGACATGTGCCATCCGAGCATTGGACAGCCATCACAGAGCACAGTCCAAGATGTTTCCTTTGCCATTTATGATAACGATATGCTTTAAGTGCTCATGCTGTTCAGCACATGATCCCTTTGCATGTAGGCATTTTCAAACTGCTCACGGTCCAAATTTGTCAGAAGTATCTCTGTACAACCATGATGTTGCAATCACGATGCCCTGTTAATTCAGGTGGACTAGTACCACTATATGACCCATTTTCCTTAGTGCTTTACAAAGTCCCAATGCAGAATAGCATCCAACTTTAACGTCTGTCCCTAAAATTCCCTCTACTTTTTATTCTGCTGTTTTGTTTATCCATGCTTTTTCGTCTCTCTCTCTTTTTTTTTTTTAATAGGAATGTATTTAAATAGCTCTGTCACGTATTGATTAGGCCAGTGCTCGATGAAGAAGGGAAGTGACTGATGAACATACCTGTTCATTTAAAGTAGGTCTGAGGCAGCAGTGAAATTAGTTGCTGACTTAAGTGATTTAGTCACAAAATTATGCTCATGTAAGTAGCAAATAGAGTATTTCTGCTGTGCAGTCAGAAAGTCAACTTTTGATGCTCACAACAACAACAAAGAAATTCTTTCTGTGACTTCTTCACAGCAACCTGGACAGATCAGTGACGATCTGGTGGATTTATTCAGGAAACCCATAGAGTTAAGAGTTGAAAAACCAGTGCTTCTTAGCCAGTGATAAATCATCCCATGTAGAATTTGTAAAGCTGTTATGTACTGACTGAGGAAATTACACCTTTTCCTTTTCAAGTACACATTGAGGCTAGAAAGAATTATAGTGCTATATACACATACAGAAACCTATTCCAAGCACCTTGACATATTGATAAGACAGGAGCTGTCTTTGAAGGACTAACAAACAAACAAAAAATAAAAAAAATCTGTGGCTTGGCTGTGCTGGGTTTGCAACAGATGTACAGCAGAAAGGTTCTCATGGGTTCGGTAACATGTTCAGGCAGGCACCTGCCTAAATGAATTCAGATGTCTTAAAAGGACAGAAAGGTAGACATGCTGCTTGGCTCCATGGAAAGGAAGGTTGGCACTGTGTTTACAGAAGCCTCTTCTTTTCTAGAGGACCACTAGGCCCCTGATGAAGAGGAAAATTTTACAGTAAAACAATTGTAAGCCACTGAGACTGTTGAGACTGTTCTCCTAGCGCTGCTTTCCTAGTATATTGATAAGTCAGTAAAAGATAAAAATAGAACCTTGTGTGGGATGTAAACAAGGCCGGAAAACAATTCCAAGCTGACCAGGACCAGCTCTGTGGTTTGGTCGAGTTCCAGAGAAGATCTGAGCCTGCAACTCACCCTTGTCAAGTACCAACAGGCTGGATTCTTTATGAATACAGACTGAAACTCTCCCTGCATCCCAGAGACCAGCAGTTCGAGGGGTAGGTTCACCAGGAGCTCAATGTCAATGTCACAGTAGCAACCTCTTTGCTCCACTCTCATCACTGCTCAGCATGATCCAGATGCAGTGACACGGCAGCAGCCACCATCTCCCCTGCTCCTCCCTGTGCACGCTGCTACCGCCGTTCTCTGCCACCGTATATCCCCTGTATGCCAACAATAGCTTTAGTACAGACACAGTTACACCAGCAAAAATGCTTTCATTGGCACCCTCTATTTTCATGGAGGAACTGGACTTAGCTTCATGTCTACTGAGAAGCTTACCTATGTATTTTAAACCCTCACATTAGAAAAGATGTTTTTGTCAATGAGGTACTTTGCTCATATCCTTGCACCACGCTTTAAGCATAGCCATGCCAGCAAAGGATTTCTGGCACATCAAGACACCCAAAGACAAGTACACAGGCCACGAGCAGACTGGGATGCACAAGGAGACCCCTTCTGTCTGGCTTAGTACTCTCAAAATGACAAACATCTCCAGTTCCCCTGATGTCATGTTCCCCTGGCAATGCGGTCAAAACAGTCACCTTTCCTGTACACAACATAACCATTAGCATTGAAAAGCAGTTCTTGAAGCCTGCTGAGCACCCTTACATCTGGTGTGAAGGAGCAGGGGAATGCAGACGTCCTTCCCAAGAGCCAGGGCTTACTCAGCTCCTGGTTGCCAAGAGCCTGCACATCCCTCTTATGAGCTTATCAGCAGGCAAATGGGATTTTAGTAAAGACAACTGGTAGGTCTATAATAATAAAACTTACTAGAATTAGTTAACAAAAGGAAAAGTACAATTGCTGAGCTTCTCAGCAAGTTTTTGGAACATTTCCTTTAAGCAGGATGGCTGGTCAGGTTTTCTTTAGGCAGCTATAAAAATAAAAATGTAATATTATTTTGAAAGAGTATTTAGGCAAACTGTTAGAGCAGAAATCTAGTGATGGAGTGGGTCTCACTTCTCAGCAATACATGCATCAATTCTAAGTCTTACTAATTTACTGTCAAGCAAAAGAAAGTGGCAAGCACAACAGCATAAAGACAAACAGCGTGTGTATCCTCACAGTAAAGGGTGGCTGAAGTGATCAGTGCCTTATCTGGCTAATCCATATCAGGGCAGCACCCACTGCAAAGCTCCATCTGGGTCACCAGGGCGCACCTTCCAGATGCTGGAGTCCTGTGTGCCTCAGTGACTGGGGAGAGCTGGCCAGAAAGTTGTACTGTCATGACAAATTCTGAAAAAAACTGAAAGAGAAGACAGTTCAAATTGCAGAAGAATTACTTTCTCAGCCCAAATTTTGGCAGCTCTTAGCAAGATTTAAGCTACTGTTTAACCTGCAGGATCAGTAAAGTGCTGCCCTGAGACCCTTACTGCTCAAATGCACCAAGGGTTACTCAAAGGTAGCTGGCACAAGCCACTGTTAGAGAGGAGACAAGATGGGACCATGGTTGTGACCCGAAAGAGCAGCTTTTATAGTCTCAACAAGATCCTAAATCCTAAAGGAATACAATAAACAATGATTACAATCTGCAAAATACTTCTCTGGGTTTGGTCCACTTAGTAGTTGGGGTCCCTTTTTTTCCAAATCAGAAGCAAGTGATCTAGCACGTGTCTAGAATAAATATTTAAAACACCAATGCAAAGACAACCTCTCTCTTCTTTCTTTGCCAATCTCTTTATCTTTCAGCACTGCTAACAGGTCTGCTGTTTACAGAGTGGTGACAAAGCCTGATTAGGGATGCATCTTTAAAGAAAAAGAAAAGATATGGGGAAAGGAAGGAGCAGATATTCTTGAGATCAGATGATTTCCCAAAATCCCTCAGATCAAATAGTGTTTTTCCTCTCACTGTGCGCGCGTGTGTGCATTTGCACCAGTTTACTGGCAGGTACAACAGTTCTTAGAATTCCTGATCACAGTCACAGGAGAATCATAGCAGAAAGGAACAAACATTGTCCATTAAAAGACATCCTTGAGTTGTTTTTTTTGCCAGTTTTCTTCCTTTAGGCTGAAACTTTGGTGTTCATTCAAACCACTGAAGTCTCTTACCAGGGACAGCACAGCATAGAACTTGAAATGGAAAACCACATGCAATCTGAGTTTCCTTAGAAAGTATTAAAGGCAAACTTTGAAAAGTCTTAGTTTTAAACTTTTTCTCTTCTTCTCTTCACAATTATCTCTCCTTAAAAGCAAAGCGATGACAGTAAAGCGATCAAAGGATCAAAGGGAGAAGGGGGGGGGGAGGGGAGGAAGGAGGGAGTGTTTAAGGAAGAAACTGAAAAAAGGGAAAGCAGAAACAAAGAAAAACCTGGGAAGTAAAGATTACTTTCCCAGGTTTTCTATTCCGTTTTTTCACATATATCATCTTCCTAACCACAGAATAGGAAAATAATTTTCTGTGAATCGCATTAAAGTTAACATCCATTAAAAACTATTTTATTATTACCTGTCTCACAAACCCTTCTTCACTCACCTTTTTTCATGAAATAAAGTTAATATCAAAGGACATCTAGGAATTATCGAGGTCTGTATCTCCCTACTACCAAACTCTGACAACCTGTACTTGCTAATGATGGGAATGTAATGACAGAATTAAAATTTCCACTGGAATACACTGTTTTTTTTTCCCTTTCTCACTACTTTCACGGGCTCAGCAGCCTATAGTGAGAAGCAGAGTCCATGATGGGTCGCAGCTGGGTACCTCACGCAGGGCTGGGGGTCCTTTTCTTGGTCTGCCTGCCAACCCTGAAGTTGTCCTTGCCTGACCTGTGCCTTCAAAGTAGAGAAACCCACTTCTCTTATCACAACTTGTGCGATTTTTAGATTCAAAGCTGCCTAAAAGAGTGCTCTACAGTAAGTGCCCTCATACATTTGCTTGTTATCTAACAGAGCTCACATCATACCATAGGTCAGCATTTGACGAATTCCATAGACTGTAAGAGATGGAGAAATCTAAGTACCCCTCATTATTTATCAGGCCTTGAGCTGTAAAATCATTGGATCAACGTGCCAAAAAAAAAAAAAAAATCTTGTCTTTCAAACTCTTATTTTGAACCCATTTGGGTTTTCAAGTAACCAAGAAATTCATCTTTATTCGTAGGCAATCTCTTTTACTGCTGCCTGTAATCTCCCAACTTCCAGACTGAAAATCATTTAAAAACAAATGAGCTTCCCCGCAGATAAAATTCAGAATCTCCCTGAGCTTTCAAGATAATAAAACTAAAAGCCAATGTTAAGTTGAAAGGGTAGATGAAAAACAGAAGAAACCAGAAAGTCCCATAAAGTTCAGAATTTAACCTTAAAGCTAGGATAAATGGGCAGAGAGTAAATTCTTCATTTCCATATGCCATTTTATGGAATCGGGATGAGAGCAGCAGCAGAATACAGTATCCATATCTTGTTAGCACTGTGCATATTCTCACGTGGTTTTTGTGCATGTGTGTTTGTACCCCAGCTGCGCCTGGTGCCATCACATATTACATATTCACAGCTTCAGACTTTACAGCCAAGATTTTCAAAAAGCTCTAGTAGCCTGAGGTGCCTCCACTGCTGAAACATCCTAAGGCGAGCAGCTTGGCAACACTTTCAGTAAAGGAGGCCTTTCTAAGGTTTCACAGGCTAGATGCAAAAACAGGCTGGCACCCCATAATCATCAATTTGTGACAAAACCTGGCAGTAGCATGAGGCACATTTCCATATATATGAACTGCTGATAGAGTTGGCAGGCGATTTTCATTGGACATTTCAATAATATCCGATATCAAATATAGGATAATTGTAAACCTGCCTCTCTTTTCTCCAGTACTTTAGCGCTTTAATGAACCGCACCAACAGGCTTTGCAGGAGCACTCCGCACATTGTGGCCTGTCACCTGTGAAACTCACCCCGCTTTGTTGGTGGGTAGCACTAACCATGAGGTTCCTCTCGATGGACTGCAGGAATATGGCCTGTTGGTGTCAGCGGAGCAGCAAAGTTTCCCTGACGACTTCTACAGGATTCAGTCCATGCGAACTAGTGCAGACATATGATAGAAGAAATTGGACATAAACCCAGCATAGGATCAAATTCTCCTCCTGACAAGCGATGGGATCTTTTCCACTGAACACAAGATCACATTCTTTGGCCTGTCTCTCCAGAATTTACCACTCTCGTCTTAGTTTCAGTTCACAAAGAGGCTTAAAGCCCACTTTGAGAACACAAGGTAACTGCATGTCTTGTTCGTCTAATGCCAAGCACTAACTTAAAAAAATTATTCAATTTTTCTACAGATTCTTACAGACTTGCAAAAGTCTTCCCATGTATGCTTGATAATTGCAATTATCCCCAGCATATGATTTTGTCACTTTTGTAGTTTCCCTCTTAACTTGAAACAGTGCCTTGAAAACAACTAAAGTGCAAACATCCTTAATCGCATTCTCTTTCCCCACTGCCATGGAAATTTGGCAGTACAACCTCATCCTTGTTTAGGCTCACAACACTCTTTACTTCTTCCTTCCTCTAAAACTGGTCCACCACATGTATGCTGCAAACATCCCTCCCCATGACCGTTCAGCTGCACTGGCCATTGAGGAGGCCAGTTCCATGAAGTGAACTGTGCACTGGCTGCAGGGGAACCACTCACTCTTACACTCTATAACCTCCAACAGCCTTAGCATACGTAAGAAAAAGATTTCTGTCTTTTATTTTTCCGATGAATACACTGGGTAACAAGATGCCACTGCCGTGAAAAAACCCAGCTTTTTTATCAGAGAAATGGAAGGTGCTTTTAACATAATAACCAGAGAGGACAGGATAGAGGAAGACTGTTAGCTGAGAAAATGAAAACAGCTTGCCCAAGAAGAGGTTACATCTCTCAGCACATTTTGTAAGGCTTCACATCTATGCAAATGTCCCCCTCCGCTTCTGCACATCAGCACAATGTAAAAGACTAGATGAGTCTGTAGGGGAGAGGAAAAAAATTAGGCCAGCAAAGGAACTCACATACACACAACTGTTCCAAAAAAATTAGGAAAAAAAAAAAAAAAAAAAAAAAAAAAGAGGAGAAAGCAGGTTGTGCAATCAATTTGCCTGGACGAATTTCAGATCTCATATCCAGAGATACAAGACAAAGCAGACTGGAAGTCAGCTGTGTAACAAAGGAGTAGGATACTGACAGGGGCGTTGTTGAAGGAGTACACAGAACAGAAATCACTGGCTTCTTGCAATAAAATGAAACGCTGAGAATCCCCTCAACTTCTTCTCCTTCAACTGTTATGAGAACAGAAAGAGACTGTACCTTGACATTAAAAATATTGGTACTGTGCCCCTCTAAATCATTTGTGTTACAGAATTTACTGTATTATAGTATCACATCCAACATGTATCCTGATGTCAGCCCATACTGACAGCCCCTCAGCACCCACAGCCCAGGTGGCTTTGCACGGAGAGTGTTGTGCCATCTGACTTAGAGCCAGCCACTGGAGACTTCCCAGGCAAGACACATACCCATTGCAGGCAGGCTGGGAGGGTACAGGTCTTGAAATTACAGCCTTGACTCTGCAACAAGACATAACACCTTTCTCACTGCATTCCTATGGAAGAGGAGCATGAGAAAAGCCGAGGGACCTAGCTCCTGATGGCAGCACCAATGCAGCCTACGAAAAGCAATAATCCAAGAGAGTTTAAAACAAACATGAAATTAAAGAATTTGAGATCAGTCAAGGGGCAAATACATTTTTACATGCTTTCAGGTCATTGTTTGTAAGAGCACATGCAGTGACACAAATTCATGCCAAACAATTTCTGTGTTCCAGTAACCGAGCAATGACTTCAATGTCACACATTAGAAAGGTGTTACCTTTGCACGAGGCCCCTGTGGCATCTCAGTATTAAAACACAGAAATAAAGACTACGTGTTTTCTTTTGCAGGGAGCGGGGAAAAAACCCCACTGTTTGACCTTCAACTCAGCAGCTTCTTCTGCGCCTACCACAATCCTAAGGCTGAAAAATATACTCCCCCTTCTCAAAGGGAGGAGGAAGATCCATATCTAGCAAACAGACAGATCAAATGAATCACTGTTTGCAGAGGAGAGATTATCAACATGGGACTGAGGGGTATACAATCCTGTCTGCAACATCAGAGCAACAGGGAAGCTTCACCAGAAAGATCCCATTAGTTTTATCTCACAGCAGAACCTCGAAGCTGCCCTAAAGGCACTACGTATCCATAGTAAAGCATTTCATAGCAAGATCCAGGCAACTCTCTCTCCAGTTTGTAAGATTTCACCATTGTCAAGAAAGATTTCCAAAATGAACTTTTGTGTTTCCATTTTAAACTGAAAGAATGAAAAGAAAAAGCAGAATACAATTATCGTCAGTTCACTGATCCACACCAGCAGATGACCGGCAATCACCCTCATCCTCTTTCCATCCAAAAGAATTCATAGCATGATGCTTTAGGATGTGTCTCAACCTGCTAAACCTGTATTGTCTGACTGCAAAATATATGGTTTTGCACCTTATGGCTTAAGCCTCATAAACATTTCTGAGCTGACCATATTTAAAAAAACAAAGTAAATGAATGATGCATGTTTTCAGCTACATCAGCCTCAGTTATTTAATTAAATGCATCTTCTCATGAATATGATAAATGTAACTATCTCCATTGGACCAGCCAACTCAGCATGCCAGTACTGGATTATCTCAATCTTCTCTTAAAAACGAGAAAGAAAATGACAGAATTCCCAGCCCAGGACTAAGTGCCGAGCAGGACTGTGAGAGGGTCAGAGAAAGCAGTATGATAAAGTGTTTCTACATGGAACCTTCAACATAGAAAGGACACAGATCTGTTGGAACAGGTCCAGCGGAGGGCCACCAAGATGATTAGAGGGATGGAGAAACCTCTCCTATGAAGACAGGCCGAGGGAGCTGGGGCTGTTCAGCCTGGAGAAGGCTCCGGGGAGACCTGATAGCAGCCTTTCAGTATCTGAAGGGAGCCTACAGGAGAGCTGGAGAGGGACTGTTTGTCAGGAAGTCTAGTGATAGGACAAGGGGTAATGGTTTTAAATTGGAAGAGGGGAGATTTAGATTAGATATTAGGAAGAAATTCTTTCCTGTGAGGGTGGTGAGGCACTGGAACAGGTTGCCCAGGGAAGCTGTTGATGCCCCATCCCTGGAAGTGTTTAAGGCCAGGCTGGATGGGGCTTGGAGCAACCTGCTCTAGTGAGAGGTGTCCCTGCCCATGGCAGGGGGGTTGGAACTTGATGATATTTAAGGTCCCTTCCAACTCTAACCATCCTATGATTTACCATCTGCAGCTACTTTCAGAAGCAACAGAGACAGCACCTCCATCTTATCAACGTGAGCCAGAAAGCAGCTCTCCAGGGAAGCTCTTTAAATTATTTTTCTGCTATTCCAGGAGAATAAGGTGAACCCTAATCAACAAAGCATGAACATGAAATTGAGATCACTTACAAGGAGTGGAGGGAAAGGTCAAATTTCTCTAAACTTTGCAGAAAAGTCTTACGCTGGTTGTGAGCAAGATGGTGAATCACATACTGAGTTAAAAACATTCAATAGTTTGGGCTGTTGGTTTCTGTGTTCAGATTGCATCAGAAAACAGACACCCCCCCCAATAGTCTATGTTTAGTGGAACCCAGCATTATCTAACGTAAAATATTCAGTAGTTTAAAATTCATATCAGCTGGAGTCTAATTTACTTATCCCTCATGGATTCCAAGTATCTTTTCAAAGCTTTTTTGGCATTAAAAAGCAGAGCTAAAAAAAACCCAAAACCAACAGGTGAGTGTTAAGATAAGGTCACCTCCTCTAACATGTGCAGCATCTTAAACCAAAGGCGTGTTCAGTTTGTCAGTAAGAAACTGGGTTTTATGAACTAATTTATCTTCAAGAGTGAACGCTCTGTAGAAGACATGGACAGAAATAAATTTTTTCATTCTGTAAAATTTTGAGATTTATACTTGCTTCATTTTGAGGAAAATAACTTCACTGAATAAATTAAAAAAATAGAATAATTACTTAAATAATCTAGAACAGCAACCACTGACCTGGGAGGCGGCAGAGGTTAGTTCAAATCCCATTTCTGGATCAAATCAACTGAAACTTGGAATAAAAGTCTCCCAAGAATATGCTACGTTCTCTCACCTTCCACAATTATTTAAATGCATAACTCCAGTAAAAATAACAAGAAGAAAGAAAATAAGCCGCCGAACGGCCTGGTGGTTAAACCACACCTATGAGTGTTTGACACATCTTTTGAAATACCCTGTCAAATATTATTGGACTGCTGTGTCAAGACAGCTAGGAAATTGTCTTTAACAAGTTGTTTCTTTTTAAAACCAGCGTTACACACAGATAAGAGTTTTAAAGAAGGGAAAAAAAAACTATGACCTACTTCAGCCTTCAAGGAAAAAACAAGTCACGTTTAAAAAAAAAAGACAGAATGCAGCAAAGATGTATTTTAATCCATGTGCTTAAATTCCACAATTTAGTTTGTGCCCTGATCAAAAAGGGGTCTGAAAACAAAAAAATCTAAGGAATTATGTAATCTGAGTCTGGTGCAAAGATCACTAGATCAAAGGTCTGTTTACATGCTTCTTAAGTTACTACATAAATAATTGAGTTATCATTAAACTTATTCATAAAATCACTATTTTTTGCTTGATTATCTAACTCCGAGGAATTTTTTGCCGCAAAACCTTTATATGAACTTGCAGATTTCATTCAGAAAAGCATTTCGCTGCACCTTTCAGACAGCATAAGATTCTTTTATCCTCTTTTATCTAAGCATGGAATGTGCATCTTCAAAATCTGTTGCAAGCAGTCTCAAGGAACGTATCACCAAACACAACGTTCAAATAAAAAGTAAACACAGCTCTACTGTTTGATGCATTTTGGTATAATATTACACATTCTTTGAGCATGGACTGCACACAGATATGCAGCCTTGTGCACAATTTCAAGTTTAGAGAGCACAGTGGTTGTAAGAGATTCACTGGCTGAACTGTTGCCCCTATTATGCCAAGGACCAAATAGCCCATTAATTCAGGTGGACCAGAAATTCATCTTTAGATTTCAGGGCTACTCAGTCTAACCTCCTGTACAGTCTATAATATACAGGACAAAGAGGTTTTACAAGTAATTAATGCTCCAAACTGCATTTTGTAAAATTATCAATCTTAAACATTCACTGCCTGTAATGTCTTTTGTCTATGTTCCGATAATATGAAAGAACTTCATGAAAACCCTAAGGAAAATAATTTATATTTTCTTTTAAATTTGCCTGTCTCCAACTCTGGCTAAAAATATTAATAATAGCACAGGGGCTGAGCACAAACAAATAAGCCTTAAATTAGGAAGCGGCACATCAGGTTGTTTTCCCTGTTCCCTAACATTGAGGACATGCTCCAATTCAATTCAAATATATCTTAAAAAAAAAAAAAAAAATTCATGACCCTTTTGTTGTTGGATTTTTGTTGTTGTTACTGTTGTATTAAAAAATATAAATCATATTTCATTTCCATCACAGTAACTACCAGTCAATTTTTTGTTTCTCCAAGCACAGACTGAATTACAGCACCTTGTTTCTCTTTGCACGTACTGCATTTCCTTTCCCCTTTTGATTGCTGTCGATTAGTTCAAAGAGCACAGGCAGTGGAGGTAAAAGCCAGTGAAATAAGATGGTGAAGTCAAGCACTTCCAGTTATGAAATACAACTGATGTTCTGATGATGTGGCATAGACTTTATAATGCATGCCACGCTGCTAATCTAGATTTACTATTAGGATTAGAGGAAATCACAATTTAAGGCAAATAAAATAATTTGCTAAAATCTACACCACATTGTGAGTATGCAGATATTTCCATTTTTCTGCAGCTGAATGAATGAAATAAATATTAATTTTACTGGGGGAAAAAATATTAAGAACTCAACCCTAAACAATACTTGTGCTCTTGGAAATTGAATACATGAAAATTCAGATCAGCTATTCATGTGCCTTTGACACTATGAGGAACGTGAATTTCTCATCCAAAACAGTAAAGACTAAGAAACCGCAAAAAGATATTTGGGAAGAGATGAAGATGCCATGTTTGAAACAAATGCTTTTATCTTAAAAGACAATGGAAGGGAGTTAATTGCTTCATAATGGAGAAAGTATTGAAGTATGAAAACAACCTGCAATTCAGAGAACTGTTCTGCGTCCACAAGTTAAGAGTTCATTACCAATGCTTTATTCATTTATTTTAACATCACTGCACTAAATTCCTACTATCACTTGTCTGCTTGCATTACATCTCCTTGAATTGCAGCAGACTCCAGTTCTAGTCTGGACGTGCTGAAAGCAGATAACTCAGAACAACTGTCTATAGGGATACAATTGCTTGATAAACCACAGTAATGAAATACCCTTCTTTCCTTTCCTTTTACCTTGGAAAAATACTGAGTTTTCAGCTAAAGAAAATTAAACAAAAAAAAAAAATCAGGAGTTTTCAAACATGAAATCAAGAGCAGTTGCTGTCTGGGTTTCTTACAGGGGAAACAAATAAAAAAAAAAAAAAATAAAGCCTCACAGTTTCCCACAGGCATTATTTTGGGGATTAACACAGAGCCATGGAAGTTAGCCATAAACCACATTTTACAGCATCATTATATAGTCCAGAAACCACAGGCATATTATATTAAGTACTGTATATGTTCTTAGGAAAGTAAGCCCCTCCCCAATTTGTATTTTGAATATATAAAATCTGTGATTAAAAAAAAAAACAAAACCAAAAACTAAAAAACAAAACACCTACATCCATACACTCATTTCTGGGCGTCTCCTTGGGTTCTTCCACCCAAGAAATGCTAAGCGATTGCACCTCAGCCTGGGACTCACCAAATATTCCCATCAAGGGCTCAGTTTCCTTTCTCCACCGCAGCTCTCCCTTTGCCCAGTGGCATTTGTGCTCTAACTCTTAGACACCTTTGGCATTCCTCATGGTAGAATAAGCTGTTCACACCTACATTATGGTCAAAGCGCTGAGCAATGGCCCTTGCAGGCAGTTTACGCTCTGCCATTATCCTATTTTATATTACAAGATTAGGTGCTTTAAAAATGATTCATAGTATAGAATGTCCACATCCATAGAACAAGTTAATCGTAGCCCTATCTGAACTGCTTTCAAGTAAATATCTTCAATTGCTCTGTCCATCAGAAACCTCAGTTCATTCAAAATTCACCACTATAGACAAATGATTTAAAATGTTCCTCCCCCCAGTTCATCAGCTGAAGTCCACCTGAGGTGGATTTGCCTTGACTATTTCAGAAGCACAGAAATACTAACACGGAGTTGCCTTTAAAATATCAGTTGCAAACCTGACACATGATTTATTTATCAGAGGGAGCTAAATTTTTTTTCTGCATTTCCCTAAAATAAATGTACCATGGAGTGCTGGGTTACTTTAAATAATGTTGCCTTCAATTTGACCTGCTGGCTGCACAACAGTCCAGCTATTAATAAACCTTCAGACCACATCTTATCTCCAATAAAAACCAAATTCTAACATGAGCAAGTATTCTCACTGCAGAGGTTGCACTGGCCTTCAAAACCCCAATCACTGAAAACGTCTGCTAAACTAATCGAAAATGTCCAGTCTGCCTCTGAGAAAATTTGAGCTAATTTATATGTAAAACCATGCAACACAGGGTTTCATTTCTTCAGCCCTGACTCACACTGATAAACTCTTAGTCCAAATAAGGGGGGAAAAAAATTCTTTTTAAACACAAAATTAGCTGTTGGGCATCCTGTGCCTGATCCAAGCTTTCTCATTCAATGATACAGAAAACAAGACCAAAAAAGAGCACTGGAGAACCTACTCCTGTTAACTGAGGAGGGTCTGGAGCCCAGAGGAGATGGCATGCCCAGTGCTGGAAGAGGTGAAGTCAGGCACACCATCAAGGAAATGCACCTTACGGCACATTAGACCTGTGTTTCTCCTGGCATGAGGGCAGTCTCCGGAGAGGGGTGCAGGACCATCACCGCACTGGGCGTGCTGGAGCACACAGCCACATCCCGGAGAGGGACCTCCCTTCACAGTGCGCTGACAGCCTTCTCAACCCTGAAAATGGTAAATATTTACTACTTATTACTCATATTTACCAAGATTGGATCATTAAAGGAATTGAATGAGGTATAAGTAGTTATCCTTGCTGCTAATTAGTCCTCATTTACTGCTAACACAAAATGCTGTCTCTGATAATCTGTCAATTATTTGTGTTTAGGAACAGCCTTGAAAAAAATCATCTGAGACCACTCTTACACGGTTTCTTTGTTTCAAATCTACTTTCCTCCCTTCCCAGTGAGCTTCAATTTCAAATGAACAGCCTTCTTTTCTTTGTTGTTGTTGTTTGTTCTTAATTGCTGCCGCTAGAGGTGTCACACATTGCTTACAGCTGTACATCTCAGGTGAAATTAATCTCTCCCAGTTCACACGACTAATAGTGTTGCATGAACAACTGATCTCCTGCATCTGTGGGAAATTCGAAAAATCTGGTGGAAAACTGCTTCAGATGGATCCCATGACAAATGCATTTGGGTTTTTTTTCAGGCAAACTGTCGTGGTTTGGCCTCAGCGGCAACAAAGAGCCACGTGGCAGCCCGTTCGCTCTGATTTCCCACAGCGGTGGTAGAGGATTGCAAGGGAAAAAAAAGGCAGACTCATGGGTTGGGACAAAAGAAAACTGTTTAACAGAACAACAGGTATTACAGGGAAACAATAACACAGATGGGGGAATACAAACACGAGTACGATACCGACTGCAGACCGCACCGTCTGGACCGCCGCCGACACCGCACCCCCCCGGCCCGGCCACTCCAATATATATCCCGACACTGCCACCACCACCCCATTTCCTGTTCTCATCCCTCCCCTACCCGGCCAGCTCCCTGCTGCCCCTGGGCCTGGTGCACATGGGATGGAATAGCTGTGCCCTGACAGAGCCAGGGGAGAATTAACCCCATCCCTACTGGAAACCAGGACACAAAGAAATTCTGATTAACTTTAAATTGCCTTAGGCCATATATGCTGCTTTTGCTTAAAGTTATTTTTCTTTGTTTAAGGCTACTGTTCTTAACATTTCAAAATATCGTAGGAAAACAAAATATTGAAAGCTGAACTGTATTTTAAATATTATCTTAATACCAGAAGCATAGGTGAGGATAAGTGTAAATTCTTTACAGAAAGTTTTGTCCAATTTTATTTTTATACCTTTTTCTGTTAGAACTGTAACTGTCCCTCAGAAAAATTAATTAAGCCCAAACAATACAAAACAAAATCCTGTGCCATGTTCAGGGAACCTGCTGGGACCTATCTGAGCTACTGTAAGACCATTTAATGAGCACTCATTAAATTAACATCTACCCCCACAGCAAGTTCAGCAGTAAAAGATATAAGCAGAAGAGCTTTAAATGGCTTTTCCTCCTCTCAGGGCTCCCGCTGTCTCATTTGGTTCAGGCAGCTTAAATTCTGTGCCTCCACACTCCCGGGAAGCTGGAGCTGTCTGCAGAAGAGGTTCACAAGACGTTATTTTTACTGTAAAATTCCAGCATTACGAGGAAAAGAAGACGTAGCCTCGAGCACAGCTGCCTCTAGAATTGAAGTTACTTCCCCAAAGGAGGTATGCAGAGCGCCACACACAGCCTCTGCGGGATGGCATCAGGTTATCCCCACTCCCTTCAACTCGGGGTGGGATCCCATCAGCCGTCATCCTTGGAGCATCCCTTCAGCAAGCACCTCGAGGTAGGATGCTGCCTAAACCCACGCTGCCAGACAACCCGCTAGTCTTTTGTAATCCTTGGCTTTCCCATATGAAGGATGTGTGTGAGAAGCTGGCTGGCTAGCGGGGAGACTACTTGCTGGCCCATACAAGCCCTTGGCTATAAATGGCTTTTGCCTGACAAAACTAGGCTGAAGTCACAGGGAGGCAACTGGGACAGAGATGCAGTTTAATCTTACAGTTTGATATGCTTATCCATTAATTAAAAAAAAAATTCTCCTCTAGTAGGTGATTTAGATGTGCTGCTAGAGTACTATGGAGACCAATATGAATGTATCAATGTTTTATAGCAATACTTAGGCAAACAAAGAAAACTCAGTTAAGGTTTCGTGCTGACTCATATGCCCTGGGTAAAATGTAGATACTTTGCTTTGAACTCAGAACAGGTTTGTTTTTACAGTCTGACATGCTGTTTGCTGACCGGATAATGCGCTTGGTTCAAAAGGCAAAAGTTCTAAAGACATTTGACACTTGGAAAAGGCAAACTGCTTCATGCATTTTTAATACGAAATAAGTTACGTTCAGTATCGCCAAACTAGTGTACGGCATCAGCCTGACGTGTAAGGAAAATCACAGCTGTCTTGGTTTCAGCCAAATTTACCAAAAAACAATCCCACACTGATAGATGACCCTTCCCCGCCAAGAGAAACAGAGGAGGGGAAGAGCTAAGGAGATTTACGAGTCTAGAATGAACTTAACTA
Source organism: Thinocorus orbignyianus (assembly GCA_013400375.1). NCBI lineage: Eukaryota > Metazoa > Chordata > Aves > Ciconiiformes > Thinocoridae > Thinocorus > Thinocorus orbignyianus. The sequence continues at coordinate 44,036 of VXBW01007044.1, forward strand.
CTTTAATGAAGCAGTAATATTAAATTTTAGAATTAAAAAAAAAAAAAAAAAAAAAAAAAAAAAAAAAAAACACACAACAACCCCATGAGGAACAGCTTCTAAGAAACTCGAGGAAACAACAAATTCNGAACATGTTGCCAAGCTCAGGTTCCTGGGATGATGATCAAATAACCAGCAGGCATTGGGAAAAGTCCCCAACTGGACTCAGTGGCTGACAGGAGCAGGATTCCAGGTCTGGAATCAGGAATGCTCAGATCAGGATCAAAGGCAAAAGAACAGAGAGGGTTCTCCTCGGACACCAGCCATTGAACAAAGAGAGTTGACCCTTTGATCCCTCAGTTTTCATACTGAGCATGATGTAGATAGCATGGAATACCCCCCTGGTCAGTTTTGGGTCACCTGTCCTGTCCACTCCTCCCTACAGGTGTGACCCCTCTAAGCTTTTCCTCTTCCGACCCTCCAACAGGGCAAATAACAAAATCACCTGCCCTTGGCTGTTCTAGCAATAAGCGTAAGCAAGGGCCTCTCTGCACACCATTCCTTGGGATAATCAGGTCTTACCCCTGTGAGAGTGAACAGTTTCTGAACAATGTGCTGCTAATTTCAGAGTTTAGTTAGTTAGAAGAGGCCCAGCTAAAAAGTGTAAAACTAGCGAACAGAAAACTGGTTCTGTTTTACCTCAAACCAAGACACTGGCGTATTAGAATAGTCCAGCATTATGTAAAGGACATCAAATTTCTCTTATAGAATCAACCTCCACCACCTCAGCTGGGGTAGAGCAGACCAGGATCAGGTAAAGGAAAGACTATTCACATGCACACAATGCTTCTGAATGATATTGAACTCTCTAAAGAAATTGTATGTGTCAAACAGATGTCCCTCACACATGACAAGGAAGAACTGACCAGTGGTTGGACAGAGTCCCAAAATGTCCTACAGGTTCTCAGCTTTTGGAGAGCTCAATTCCAGCACACACCACCTACTGAGTACAGAGATACTGCTGATACTGGCAGATCTCCTAAGGTCAAGGAACGCTGTACTAGGTGCTGTACAGGCAGAGTAACAAACAACCTCTTAAGGCACTTACAGCCTACATGAAGAAAACACAACAGCTGATGAACCATCTTACATCTTTTTTTCTACCCAAAAACAATTCAAGGGACTGTGCTATTGAGCTGGCAAACCATGGAACAGCTTTTCAGGAGCACAGGAGAAAAAGGAAGCACTTTGGATAAATGTTTGCTGGATGTGTTCCAGCCCTTTACTATGAAATCTCTGTCAGAGGCAGGATCTGCAGCCCTTCCTCCAACACATTTTCAGAGGCTATGCTTGAATCATTTGGGAAATAATGCCTGGGGCAGTCTTGCTGAGAACAAACAGATCCTCTAAGCACAACTGGGACACAGCAAACCAGCACAGGGAAATCAAGAAACAAAACTCTGCAGTGAAATTGTGTAGACATAGCTTATCAAAGCCTTGACAGCACTTTAGTCCTACTGCAAGCAGCAGTAAAAGCAGTGACTTCCCAAATGGTTCTCTTGTAGAACAGAGAAAAAGACATTTCTAACCTTTAATAGGCATTACGGAATAGAGGTTTTTCTCCTGGAAATTAAAGAATATTATAACTCTACTACAGTGTCCAGGAGATAAAAAGCCATGAACCTGTGTGGCAAGAGTACAAAAGAGGTTCAACAAGAGGTAGAAGCCTTTACCCCCCACAGAGTTTGTTGGTTTATTTTGTTCTAATGTTGTATTTGTCCCTGAATCATTTTACACTTGGAGCCTCTTAGCAGAGCAGGTGAGACAATAGTTTTGCATGGACAACCTCCTTTAAAAAATGAAGAAGGAAGAGGAGATCACAATTTTGAAACAGATTTGTTACGACGGAAATGAATTCTAGTGGTCAAAGATTGTCCTTCTGCCTGGAGTTTTTTTCTTTTCTACTCAGCATTTTTATTCTATTGTGTTTCAAGGAAGGAAGACTTTAACATGTACACTCAGTTTCTCTGTCTGCTCTTCCCTGAATCTGTAGTCCATTGTTCCCTCTGGCTGCAATAGAATTGTAATAATGAAACTTTTGTTCTTGAAGCTGACTGCTGGGAGTAACAGAGGGGCACCGAGGTCAGCAAAGAATCAACTAATGCATAAAGGACCAAGCAGACAAGTTCTCTCCAGATAAGCTAAGGTGATGCAGCATAAGAAAGGCTTAGCTGAGGTTCTGCATGCTGCAGATCCTTGCAGAGAGCTTCACCCAGTTCAAATCAGTGTTAAACTACATCCGAAATCGAGCCAGATTTGGAGGCATTCTACATTTACTTCCATGGGTAAATGCAGGTTGCCGTCTAGCCAAACTTCTTAAGAGGTTGTTGAAGCAGTGATTCTGGAGCCCGGATTGCTTTGCAATAATGCTGTAGCATTTAGGCCTCTGCTGCTGTTAAATCTACTTTTACAAGTGGGCCACAAAGCTTGATGCGATGGAGTAGAATTGCACCCTACAGCTGGCAGCACTGCCCTTCTGTCTGGAAGGGAAAAAACAGAAGCCATGCCCACCAACAAAGCTTACAGTAATAAGCAAGTCATCCAGTTTAAATTAAGCTCACTGTGATATATGAAGATTCTCCACTTCTGTGACTGAGCACCTTTTCTGTTCTGGAGACCTGAATTGTTGTAGCTCTTGGGAAAACTTGTTTTATTGATATCTAAACAAGTAATTAGCTTTAACAAAGACATAGGTATTTTCAGTCCCATATTTAATACAGGAAGAACACACCAGCAAGCATCAACTAGCCTAGAATAGCCTACATTCTCCTTCAAACCTCAACAAGAAATATACATTACCAGCCTAGATGCCCCTCACCCCACGTCCACTGAGCCTCCATCTATTATGGTGTCCTCAACCCTCTGCCTAAACTTAGTCCTAGATCAAATCCTCATTGTTTTCTCCTAACCTTTCAGTTCCCATTGCTCTAGCAGTCCAAACGCCAGGTCAGCAATATCTTGCAGCTCCAGGTCAAAATCTGCCCAGACAGACTTGTCAGTCCCTGTAATCCTACACTGTCAGGGTCTACAATCTTCACCAACAAAAGCATCTGGGTTCTTTTGGTACTTTCTGTCTTGTACACTAATTATTAACTCTTATCTAAAAACTCTTCCCAGTCCTAAACCCACACATTGCCTAACTCCAGAAATAAAATCTAGCTCAAATCAATGCCTGTAGGCATCAAGCTCCACCTTTAACCATATTCTCCTCAAAAACAAGCAAATCCTACCTGCCCAGCACCAAAGCTAAGCTGGTTGCCTGTCTTAACTGGTAGTCTTCTGCAACAGTCACATTTACTGCTGATTCTTCATCTAAGTGTTTCTCCTCGTGCCTCAGGACTTCACAGACACAGAGGAATTCATTGCCATTACCAGCTGTGAAGGAACATGAATTACTTCTGAAAAAGAGAAAGGCGTTGGTGGAACAGTAGGAAGCATCCTGCTCTCTAATGATTATTTCCATTCAGCTGCTGAATCAGGGAACACTTCCAGATTAGTGCTGTCACTGTTTGGAACACACATCTTAAATGTTATTGATTTTTAAGATGATGAGTTCATTTGTGCAATACTTTACCATTTACAATGAAGTCATCATCAGCTTTCCAGTGGCATTTGGAAAGCCACATTCTAGAGAAACAAGCTCTCAGGGAACACCTGAATGCTGGGCCACCTTCCTTTTTTCTGACCATTGTTCAGCTACAGCTGAGGAACTTTTAGTCATTAGTCCATCTTTGTATCATTTTTTACCAAGCTGTACAGTCAGATGGATTCTCACAATTCCTGTCTGTGAGGTACTTAACACAATGAGCAGTACACATCAAACTCCAGATGTCTACACATGTTAGAGTCCAGGTGAATGTGCGTTCTCTTGTCTTACAAGTGAGGCAGCTGAAGCACAGAAAATAGCTGGTGCCAGAGCAATCCACAAGAACTGTTCATTTTGCTTTGCTGAGCAAAGGAACCAGGTCATCCTGACATTGAAGAGGAAGGTGTTTGTAGTTCTAAGATATGGGCAAATCCTTTGAAGTCAAGCTGCAGAATGTGAAGTTAAACACACTTAAAATCTTTCTGCACAGCAAACTCATACCTGACAAACACACCAGCAAAGTGCTGAGAAGCAAGCACTGCCTCAATTAAGGACAACAGTTCTTGCCAAGCACTGACTCTAAAGTGTGGAATACAAACCTCCCAAATCCAACACGCATTTCAACAGCAATAACTGCTTTGAGGGACCAACTAAAGCGAGATACAATTTCAAGGCTACTGGCAGCCTCAGCCACAGCACATCTCTACAACGCTTGACGGAAACAGTGCTGTAATTCCAGCTGTGTCAGCTCTGTCATCCTGAGACGACTGTATTTCCAGCTACATAAGAAATGTGACAGTTACCTCCAGCACCTGCTTCTCAAATACCAGGAGTCATCCAGCAAGAGGATCTGCTGTTTTCAAGTTTACTTACAATTTAACCTGGCTCAGGGCAAACAGAGATCATATTTATTTTTTTTTTTTAATTAGCCACTCTACACACTGATGTGTCCAAGCCAATACAGTTACTGATGGTAGCAAACATCAGCAGATCTGATTATTTTAACATAGTTCAACACGTGAAAGAGTCTGACAAGAACTGCGCCTTCAGAGGATTTGCCCAAGAGGCAGTTGCTTCACTGGGCTCTGGGTTAGATGACAGTTTGAACAGGAGAAACTCATTAGGAAAAAACCATTTCCAAGTGACCTATAATGAAAACACGATCACTTCTCAGACAAAAGTGTGGTCAGTCTGTGCAAGATAGTTCACAACACAGAGACTGCTCTCCTGCTAAGTAGAGCTCTGGGGGTAGCTGCCTTTTTATACATACTACCTAAACACACACACAGAGCCGCACAGTCAGATGAGAGTTTCTGGCACTAATTGACTGGAAACATGCTAAGAAACAACTCTTCTTCTGAACTGAACAAATGTAAGACCATGAAATCTTTCTCCAGTAGGGAGGGATTACAAGAATCAGAGACCCGGTTTTATTTAGACACACACAGACAGAAGTACACAGTGTACGTGTGCACACATGCACACACATCACTGCGAAACAGTCTCTCCCATGGCCCAAATTGAAAGATTAGTTCAGGCTTTCTTTAATACAGCACTGACTCCTGACATTTCCTTTGTAAGTGTTATCATTCGCCCAGGATTTGCTGCTAGCAGAAGCTGCCAAACCCCTGATTCTCAAAACCTCTGCATTACTCCTCTTTGCAATTGCTGCCAATCCCTCTTCCACAGAGGACAAGAACACCTCACCCTACACCCCCAGCAGGACTTCAATCGGAGCTCAAAAAGGAAAGGGTCTTCCAGGGAGAGTAACAGAAAAACCAGAGAAGCAGAACAAATTCCACAAAGAATGTACCTTCGCAGAGAATTTTCTGCCAGCAGCCACCCCCCTCCCAGGCCCTTATAATAGCAAACGTCTTGCTTGTATCTGCTTGGAAAGAGATGATCAGCCTGGCGTCCGGATTGTGCACCGTGCAGAACTTTTAGGATGCTTAGCTTTCTAAAAGCATCTATTTCGGAGCAGACTTGATTTATGGCTTCATTGACATTGCATTACAGCATTACAACAGTGGGTGACAATGACAAGGCAGCACCAGGGCTCGATCACTCCAGGCAGGATGAATCACACTCAAGAATGCTCAAGGAAGAAACGGCCTACGTGCAAAACGGTGGGAGAGCTCACAAGCAGCAGGATGGATCTTACACACTGAAAATAACTATCAGCATTGCTAGTGGCACCCCATTCCCTTATTCAGAACTGTGTTCAAATGCATCTTAATGATGCAAAACCTGACATTAGTGGTATAATACCCTATACTAAATTTTTAAATTTTAATAGTTTGGGTTTGGTTTGGTTTTTTTTTGGCAACGAACCAATTACACTGTGCAGACATTTCAGTGACTCGAGGGCAGTTATCAGGGAAAAATAAATTTTAAAACAGATTAAACTACTTAATTATCAGATACACAGAGACTCAAACTCTGGAAAATTATTTTACTTACAGCCACTGTATCTCCCAGTCAATTAGTAACACCAATGTCCTTATACTACCTCAAATACTTGAAATTTAGATCCTTGCCCAAGTTCTTCATTGTACTGGTAGTAAAATTAATCAGTACACTACACTCACCTATAAGTGATAATTCCAATTATAAATACCAAACTGCATTCTGCCTCACTAAATTCAATGTACACCAGTAATAACACGAATCTGAAATCGGTTTGGCTCAGCATTCATCATAATTTGGAGTCCTTAAAAAAAAATCTGTGTAATAAAACTTTTGCTATTTTCTCCTGAAGTCTGTGATAGCTTGCAACTGTCAGCCTGCAACAGACATGTCAGCAATATTTTCCCTAATGTTTTTTTCCTAGTAAGTGTAGCTGGCCAACAAGAACTGTAAACTGATCTGTGCTTATCTTGTTCTGGCTACTGCAAAAATCAGGCCCTTCTGAAACAGTGTCATCTGCAGTCTGCAAGATGAAATTAAACCTAAACTTGTAGGCTTAATCATATTACTTTGAATGGAGTATCGATTGCAGCTAATTTTATCATACGTTTTGAGAAGTTTGCTTGCTTGCTGGCTGGTTGTCACTTTGACAAATGGGAGCCAGTAGGTATCTGAAGAGGGACTGATATTTATATTTGAGAAAATACCACCAGTAAACGTACAAAGAGAAATAACCCATCCCCTTCACTAACAATCACAGGAGGGATTAGGTTTGATGACTCACTGTAACACCTACCCAAAAGCAGATGGTCAGTTCAGAATATCTGGCTACTTCAAATTGTAGTTTCTAACAGTCGCTGCAGCTCAGGTGAGCTTGGCCTCTGAGTGATCAGCAGCTGCCACTTTGAATTTCAACAATACTCTACCGAAAAGGCCTCCAGGACAGTCATGCCATTTAGTCAGGACAGCAATCGTCCAAATGCTGATGTGTGGCTACTAGACAAAGATGTCCAAGAACCAAATTATCAGTCTGGATTTCAACATCACATAGGCGCCGTGGCTACCTGCCTTCCTCTGCCTACCTGACTGTAACACCAGCAGTGCTTGGAGCCACACAAAGATTCAGATCTTGTACACAGATGCAGAGTCAGATGCATATTTTCAGCCTAGTTCTGTGTTCTACTACCACAGCTGGCTTCTGGTGACGGACATACTGGTGAGGAGAGATCTAAGCCCATTGGCTTTGACCGGCAGGCAGCATAGGGAGGCAAGGCAAGTCACAAGTGATACAGCCCTTGTTCTTCCTACTTCTATAACCTATTTCTATGAAACCATCTGAGATCTGATCATCCTTGCGGCATTAAGTTTTATAAAACCTGCTTTCACATTTGGCATTTTAGGTTTTGCTTCATGATGAATTTATTTTCATGGTAGAAGATAAACGAGACAAGACTGAACAACATTTATCTTACATCAAATGAAAATTAATACATTAATATTAAAAGCAAAAGTTACACAAAGCTTGCTTACTCAGACTCACCCTATTACGCATTTACTGTGTAATAAATTTACACTAATTTGGTTTGCTGCCTAAGGATAGTCGAAATAGATTTTTGGGGATTGATCAGCAAATATTTTAGACACAGAGGTATCTTTGAAACTAAACTTAGGGGGGAAAAAGCCTATGAGGGATTTAAAAATGAAGTCCAGTCTTATAAAAAAATATAAAAATCCGTTAGTCCTGGTTACAGAAATAGTCCGTTGTCTATCAGTTTAATATTTCAGAGTCACTTATCCAATTCAGATTCTTCTTCAGATAGAGATTAGCACCAAAGCATCCACATGTATAGATTATAAAACCATTATCTGCATTTTGGAACATATGGCAGATTGTAGTACGTCTAGATGCCAAAATCTGTTTACAAATATATGACCTTGGTTCCTCCTTGGATCCTTTTCAGATGTACTGTCCCTGATAATACTATCTGATATTACAGTATATTTCTCAATGCTAATTACATGGCTGTGGTTTCCTTCTGAAGTATGCTCCTCATTCCTCATTAAAGCATACTCTTATCTTTACAAGTTCAAAGGAAAGAATCCTTTCCTATTTTTTTTTTTTCCTCCTCTTGCTCTGTTCTTCCCCCCGCTCCAACATACAGCAGAATTTCTAACAAGATCTTATTTAGTTTTTGGAAACATAATGGAAAAAGCATAATCCTTCTTGGGCAAGTGATGGCAGCCCAGAGAGGGCAGTGCACTTTGTGAGATGGCTGAATACTTGAGTTGTCTGGTATGCACCCTTTTATCTGATGTCCATTACCAGGGCTGTGTTTAGCTTCATGCTTGGACATAATTCCCTATATAGACCAAATCTAAAAGAAAATGCTTATGTGTATCTGGTGCCAAGGACAGATCTGCATTGCCCCCATTTCCATATTTACTGCCATGAAAAAAATACCAATATGAAAATTAGATGAGATTCTTCATTGTGAAAAATCATCTGTCTCACAATTCAAGTGCATGAGCAGCTTACCCTGGCATACAATTCATTGCACTTCACCCTCAGTAATAACTGGGCTTTTGCTCTCATTCTCTTTTCTTCTTTAAAGAAGAAAGCACTGCCAAAATCCTACTATTTTATCTGCATAAAGAGTTTTTATCTTTATAAACAATTAGGCTGATTCATCAGAATACTGAATTCTCCAAGCCAAACTTTAAAATGATGCAATGAACTATTATTTTATCCATTTCAGAAAGAAGTAGAGATCCAGAGACACCTAATTCAGGCAGATTCCGAGTACAAGTCAAGATGTACCCAGGAAAGAGATCTAAAAACATTTAAATACTCACAACAGTTGTTCTGGTAAATATCAATCATGCAGAACTCAGTAGCAGTTGGTTTGTGAAAGCAACTGTTTCTGGACAAAAGCAACCCAAATTTAAATGGGAAATGGTAGCCCATAGATTATCCATCATTCCAGGGGTGCTCATGCATGAGGATGAGCGTTATCCTTCTTGGTCCCCTGGACAGACATCGCGGTATGTGGCAGTGAGGGACAGGACTTGAAGGCCCAGAAAGTCTCTCAGGACTCATTCTGCAGGAGTCTAGAAGTCTGCATCTCAACTGTGTTCTCCACTAACTGGGTCTGTTTTTTCTTACCTTCATCCTATAGGATACTCTCGATACTCAAAATTCAACATGCAACACTGAGGTATTGCAAAACCAGATAAATTTTTGCCAGTTTCAAAGCCAGAAAGGACTATTAACGTCATCTACTACATACGCAGATAACACTACCCTGTAATTCTCCCACAAGTGTAAAGTTTTCTCTCTCTTCCCATCTGAAGGAAAATAGATTTCTTTCAGCATTTTCTCAGTTACTGGGCTTTACATGAGAAGGAAATAAAATGGTACCTAAGAATGGATTGTGAATTGTATCTATCATCAGAGATGTACAGACAACACACAACTTCTTTTTTTATTGGCTGACCTCTGCAGTACTATTATTCTTTATATTTATACAACTGCAGGTGAAATTTCTATAACTGTAGAGGATCACAGCCATCAAAAATTATTTGTTATAACATTTTACTCTATTATACAAAGTAAACAAATGCACGGCAATCATAAGAATCATTTCAGGCACTACATGTATTTAAGGCCACCAAATCCTCGTATGAGGACTGCATCATAAATTTAATCCAAATCTTTTCTCTGTAATCCACTATATTCTGTTCATTTTTGCTCATCAAGCCCACTTAATACTGTCCAACAGCTATATCTGAAACTGGTAAGTAAGTTCTTTCATTGGCTGGCAATAGCCAGACCTCACTGGTTCAGGTTCCTTATGAAGCTCCTGCACAGGCCATCACGTGCCATGGTGGGAAAGGCCTTGCAACACCCTCTCAGGCCATTTCACTATTCAATACCCACCAAAACCCATGAAAATATTTTAATTGGCTTGCACTGGTGTTAGATCAGACCATCCATCCGTCTTGTCTACTTTAACTGCACACTCTCTTCTGGGTTATCTCCCAGTACATACATACCACATATAGCCCATGGGGCCACACGGCATGTAAGTGATGGCATAATTGTGCCATGAAAATAACCACCTAATGATAAGCAACAACTTAGTTTTAAAAGGTTTATTTGTGTGTAATCACTTCCTTTGCAAATATCATAAGAAATATTACTCCCTTCTTCAGTTTCTTTTAGTTTAGTCACAAGAGCAGGATTGAAATCCATATCATCAGATGAGTCTCATTTTGACTGCCTCCTCTGATGTTGAAGTAGTGAGCCATCTGGATGACCCCTTTTTCTACACTTACCCTTAAAGCAGCTTCTTGACATACTGAGCCACACCAGTAACAACATGTAACTGCACTGAGCTCCTTCCAAAGCAGAAGAACAGTGCAACTAGTTGAAGGAGCAAAAACATTAGCCAGCTATATTCCTATGCACTTTCAAATTACTTCATAACTGGTACATTTCTTGCTGCACAGCAACCTCAGAGTGGTGTGTGCAGGCAAAGAGTCTGGAAAAGTATCAGGCAAGCTGCTGCTGGCACGCAAGAACAGCAGCAGCCACAGGCAGGAAGCCCGTGGAAAAGCGGGCGCAGCTGTTCTACAGCCCACCATGGATCATCCACTGTGACCACACTGACAGAAACAGAGACCTGACAGCAGAGGATCGAGTTATTGCAGAGACTATGAAGCAGGAAAAAAAAGCCTTAATGATGAGGGAGGGAGAGAAGAGGCGGGAAAAAAAATATTAAAAAAAAATATCATGCGACTTAGAAAAAGGGAGAGGTGGGAAAACAGAGTGCTAGATGCAGAAAGGTGAACTGGGGGAAAGAAGCTGAAAACCGCAGAGGAAAAGAGAACTAGAAAATGAGTATCAGAATAAAAAAGCAAATAAAAAGCAGAAGAAGAAATTACAAAAAGAAAGAGAATTAAGGGGCTTAGTGTGATAGCTTTATTATTCTCTGAAAGCCTCTTTATACTAATAACAGGAGAGATTAAAGATATTCCTTTCAACCATCAATTTTTTTTAGATATTTCCTCCTACTGTATATCATTGCAAATGTAATTTCTGCAAACATTAAATCAGAACCAGGGGAGACTTTCATATAGGACTAAAACTGGGATAAAGTTTGGAATATGCATCAAATAGCAATATGCTGAACAAGGCATCATGGCACAAAAGGAGATTCTCGTCTTCTTGTTTATTTGATTTTTAATATCAAAGAGACACTGAATTCTGGAAATAAAAATACTATATTCCACCTGCGCTGCATTTCCCTTTCCAAGTTGCATCATGGCTCCTACTGAAGTCAGAGACAAAACATTACTGCAGGTTTCAGTATTTAAACGTGTGAAGGAAATGGAGGCACTGAAATCCCAGCACAGTCCTTTAAGTTTGCCCCTTACAGTGGAAGTGCTGCCAAGACCAGGGCATGGCCAACTGCCTCAAATCCTTTCCATTTTGGCTACAGCCCTGATATAGAACCACAAAATACATCTTCAACTTGTGCCTTTCAAAACAATCATTTGCATTATCAGTCTCCTCATTCGCATCTCCACCCTTCTGGGTTATTGCCCAGAAATGGAGTGGGAAGCCCAGAGCACTGGTAGCATACTAGTAGAATGCACAATAATTTGACCCTTACCCATTTTCTGAGGTGGCTACGCTCCTTACGGAGAATTGTTTAGAAGACAAGTTCCTTTGAAGCAACAGAAAGCACATCCATGACTGAAGAACACAGTCCAGTCAATAAAATGGTTTATATATTAAAACAAACAAAATGCCAGACTCGCATGCTTATCATGCGAAAATTCATTAATAGGAACTAGTAGATTCCCTGAAGTACATGCTGGGATAACAGAACAAATGCATTTGTACTGACAGTCATTGGTAAATGGTTAATCAATCCCTCAGTGCTTCTTAATTAGTGACTGCAGGAAACCCTTTTAATTGGCATCTGATACTTGATTTTAACAGACAAATAAACTGCCACTCAGCCCCTTACAGGCAGTCAACCTTTTTTTCCCCCTTTTAACTCCACTATAGCTCCTCAAGCACACTTCTGAAGACCGGACCAAATTACCAGCTCCCTGCCACAGACTAGCTTGGCACCCTGAAGTATTTTATCATGATTTCAGTGCTGATGTTCCATTGAAACACTGCGTATGCTCTACTGATTGCTTAATATGGTTTGTATTAATACAAGTTGTAGGCTGTCACTGTTCAGAGAGTAGGTAGTTACAAGGAATGTATTGGTTACTTTATAACAGGAATAATTTATTATTGAACAAGCAAGTTCAACAAGCACTGTAAAATCAATTTATAATTTTTATGCACTTCATCTGGACTGAAAAATGGTTTTGTTCTCCAGTATTTTCTGACTAGACCTCTTCAACTGAAAAAAGGGAATAAAGCTTTTAAAATTGCATTTTGGTCAGCAACGCACTCTAGAAAGTGAGATTAAAGATGACACTTTTCAGATGCATAAGTTATGTTTACTTTGTTTTATGGACCTACGGCCTCCATGGTGTCAAGCGTTCCATTGTGAAAGAAAACCATCCAAAGGTTACAGAAAGAAATATACTTTGACGGAGTCAGCCAAAAACTTGCCTGATTTGCATTAGCTGAAAAGCTAGTCCAGTTTTGTTTACTCCTTCAGATCATTAATTCACAAAGGCAAGTAGCTGGTGGCTATTAGAAGTTTCAAGGGGAATGGCAGTTTTGGATGAAGTAAAACAAGGAGTACTAAAATCTGCAGTGGCAGTGTCTGTAATTGCTATGCGAGACACAAACCACACACCTTCCCAGTAGCATGAAATCCAATTCATACAGTTCTGGGAAGACTCAGCGCTCTACTTTTGATGAAGATTTAAAGGTGCAATGACAGACTGTGAGAGTTAGCTTGGCCTAACACCCCTAAAAGCCTCACTAATACCAGCAAGATTTACTTAGCATGTGTCCAGCTGGTCAAGTTAAAGAGATATTTCATCATCCCTACTGACAGGAGCATCTGGGCTTTGCATTGTGTCACCAGAACAGTCAGAAAGAGGATGGCACAGATATCTGGCAAGATAGCCCATTCCAGTAAAGTTTAACGTCCTACCATTATACACTGACTAATCTCAGAAAAGTATCCTGCCATCACGCATCTAAGAGCTGCAAGGGAATTCATGCATCACTGTCACCAGACTGCCCTGCTCAGACACAGATCCAGCTGCTCCATTCTCTGCTGCTCTTCGCGCTATGTTGCATTTACAAAATTAAGAGTCATACTTGCCCCAGTACCCGAGCTTTCCATCACCCCCACAAAACATATTATTTCACAACACATACAGACGCATATGTATTTATCAAAAGGCACTCTGAGATATCCTTAGCAATGATTAACAGTGAAACGTCCCCTTTAACAATCAGCACTTCTCAAGGCCTTGTTATCTATTACTAAACCAGTTTATCATATCACAATAATCTTCTACACTTTACAGTCTGAACTACTGAGCAGTTAGGAAATAAAAGTACTGTAATACTATTTAACTAATTTTATATAACATTTAACCTCTTGGAATTAAGCATCCTGTGAGGTTGTTGCACCGGCATCCCAACAGACTGTATGGTGGAGAAGGGCAAGGAACATGGTGTAAAGCCGGTCACACACATGCTATTTCCTTTGGAACAGAACCTATTGCTTTTACCTTGCACAGTGGAGAGAAAAAGTCCTGTGTTTGTCCTTCACACAACTGCTTAATGCAGAGGGAAAGGGGATAAGAAGACACTGTTTGAAAGAACATGTAGCTCCAAAAACTAAAACTCTAACTGAAGTTTAGCAGCGGGTAAAGGAAGAAGTATATGTGTTGGGAAACCTTGACCCCAGAAGGTGGTGGCAGATAATATGCTTACACAAAAGTTCAAGTTTTGCAGGATCATTCATCACCTGTGACAGAAGCTTACAATGAGAAAATTTCAACCTGCGTGAAGAATCAAAACTACTTTCCTTCTGCACAGGAGGACGATACCTCTCTAGGAGTTTTATCAGTGGATTTTCAGTGTCCTACCTATCAAACTATTTAAGATAAACACACATCTGAGAAAGGCTTAAAATAGTAATCCACCAAAGATATAGAGAAAGATACCAATTTGAGTAAGACAAACATCTTCCTCCCCCTTCTTACTATCCATAGGTTTCTTCTTATTCAAATCTGCAACGCCTGTAGACTCTGCAGTTGAGGAATATCCTAAATTCATTATGTGCCTGTAGGAATAATCTAGCAGTTTTAAGAGAAATACTGAGGTAACCAGCTCCACTGCACGAATTTCAGAAGTACATAAGTCATTAACGTGGGAAGAATAACGGCTTCTTATGGCAAGGGGAAGGAAGGGATGATGATCATACTTTAGACAACTTTGATATCCTTGTTCACCACCAAAACAGACTGCAAATATTTTCCTCTTAGAACACATAAGAGAGAAAAGGGGCCGGGCAATACTAGGTGTGAATAGGAAGCAAAAAAAATCCAGGGATATTGAACAAAAAGTAAACATAGTTCAAGTTAAATGGTAGATCTGTTAGAAGAAAGGCAGTGATACAAGGTTTTGGAGAAAAACAAGCACAATTATATACATCTCTATTTTTGAGTGAAATTTTCTGCTTCCAATCCCAGTTGGGAAGCTGAAGTACTGCTCCTGAAAGCAGAAAAGTTATGATTTGCAAGTGCTGCCACCTTGCCCAGGGAAACTGTGGTTTGGCTGCTCTGTGTTTTCACTTCCTTCTACGAAAGGTGGACCCAGGTGGACAACACCACTGATGATACCTCACAACTCCTTAGGCACAACCAAGAGGAAAAAGGCATTCTTACGAGTCACCCAGCTCAGGAGCTTCGGCCACAAGAGAAAAATAAATCCACTAAATGGAAATGCCTACAAAATACTACAAAACCTATTTTGTAAAGAGCAGCGATTAGTCAAGTCCCTTTAACTCACACAAAGAGACATTTCTGCTGAAAGACATTCAATCGGGCTCCCTGCTGAGCAGCACAGGTCTCCTCCATGCTGTTCCGCTTGCTGCTTCATCAACTATATCCAGAGCAAAGGGAGTCTGCATCCATTTGGCAAGATGCTGTCTCTCAGTCTGACAGTTATAAGCCTTCCAGCAGAGGTCTTGCCATCACAGAGACATATCTGCCAGCTCCAGCCATCTTGCAAGAGACACTACTGGAGTACAGCATTATTTAATGAATCTCACTGCCAAACTTCAGCTTTTTGTGCATCCTTTTCCAGTCAGCTAAATGGTCATCTCCACAGCTATGCTGTTTAGATGACACTGGAACAAACACAGAATCAACAATTCAAAGGAGGTTTGAGCAGTCTGAAAATGTAATTACTCCAAAACTGGGAAACAAGCTGTATGAACTTCTTCCCCGTCAGATCAGAAACAGCGCTGCTTAGCTTTCCCCCAGCAGCACACTGATGAAACTTCACAACTCCTACGGGAATGACTGCAGCACTGTTGGAAGACGCAGCTATAGGATGCATACACACATGTCATAGCTTTAATCTGGCTGACACAGGCTGGGAACTGTGAAACTTCCACAAGGAATTTTTTAAAACAGAGCTCTGCGGTCCACCTGGAGCCACAGATACTTATTCGGTCCTCAGAGACCTGACTGCCACAACTGCCCGCAAGTTCTAAGCTGTTTAAGAACAGAGCCCATCGCTCTCTATATATGTATGCTCTATATATGCATATACTGCATATCTTCAATCTCACCTCTAAATGCCTCATTAAACATTGAAGAGTAACGACAGGCCAGTGCTGCTCAGACACTAAGACATTTCAGCTCTGTAATGCCCTTTGCCCTGACAGTTTCAGCCAGAGAAGGCTGCAGACAGGGGAACGATACTGCATACAAATTGGGACATGTCTGTCATAGAATTAGGGTTTATATAAATTGAAGTCATGCATACTTACAGTGCCTGGCATTTGTTGTTATACTTTCCAAGGGCTTTTTAAATGGTTCCAAGAATATTTACAGGGTGAAAAAAAAACAGCCCAAGACCTGGACTCCCCAAGATATTTCAGCATTAATGGATTACAGAATTACCAAGGGACAGGTAGAAATCATTCCTTAAATAGTCTCAAAGGCAATGAAATAAAACTCATTGAAAGACAAATAGGAACATGAAGGCCTGAATATTGCTATTTCTACTTTAATCAGGTTCCTGAGAGACCTAAACCCACTAACATTAATTAGCAATAAACAATAATAGCATATAGATGGGCCCATTCAACTCTGAGATGTTATAGGCACTCATTTATGAGTGCATAGAAGACCAATGAGATCAGTACTATTCTTCAGTATCACCAATATTGGCTAAAATGGGAATTTCTGTTCCATGAGAAATGTTCATAGAGTGTAGTTTGTGTTCCAAATTGCAATAATTCTTCTAAAAATTTCAATTCATGGGCATTTACTGGCAATTTGACCAGTCAAAAGTGGTGTCCCCCAGGACTCAGTATTGGGGCTGGTTCTCTTTAATATCTTTATCAATGATATGGATGAGAGAATCAAGTGCACCCTCAGTAAGCCTGCAGATGACACTAAACTAGGTGGGAGTGTTGGCCTGCTTGAGGCTAGAAAGGTTTTGCGGAGAGATCTGGACAGGCTAGATCAATGGGTCAAGGTCAGTGGGATGCAGTTCAACAAGGCCAAGTGCCGGGTCCTGCACTTGGGTCACAACAACCCCCTGCAGCACTACAGGCCTGGGGCAGAGTGGCTGGAGAGCTGCCTGGCAAAAAAGGACCTGGGGGTGTTGGTCGACAGCCAGTTGAACATAAGCCAGCAGTGAGCCTAGGTGGCCAAGGCAGCCAACAGCATCCTGGCCTGTATAAAGAACAGTGTGGTGCGTAGGACTCGGGAGGGGATCGTCCCCCTCTACTTGGCACTGGTGAGGCTCCACATTAAGCACAGTGTACAATTTTGGGCCCCTTACCACAAAAAAAAAAAANGGTTGTAGAGAGGTGGGGGTTGGCCCCCTCACCCAAGTCACAGGCAGTAGGACAAGAGGAGATGGCTTCAAGTTGCACCAGAAGAGGTTCAGATTGGTTATCAGGAAAAAAATTTACACAGAAAGAGTTACTAAGCATTGGAATGGGCTGCCAAGGGAAGCGGTTGAGGCACCCTGGAGGTATTTAAAAGATAGGTGGACACACTGCTTAGTGATGTGGTCTAGTGATGGGTCATTGTGGTTTTTAGGGGGGATTTGGTGGGGTTTTTTGACTGTGTTTTTTTTTCCTCAGAGTTAGGTTGATGGTTGGACTAGCTGATTTCAAAAGTCCCTTCCAACTTCAACAATTCTATGATTCTATGATTTTTAAACATATTTCATTTTAATTGACAAATCATGAAAACTAACTGAAGTCAGTATCATGTCTGTTCCACGACTTTGCAGCACTAAAAGCTAATCCTTTTCAAAGCTTTCAACTCCATTTTTCTTTCAAGATCTAGTTTCATCTAACTGACACAGACTGCAAAGCTGAACTCTGACAAAGCTGCTTCTTGTAGAAGAGAAATGTGCTGGTCCAAAAGAAATTGCTGCAGAAGGAAGGATGGAGACCACAGACAGTTACTATTTGCCACATAAAATACAGGCAGATATTATCCAGCTACATTAATAGCAAAAATGGAAAATTCAGACAGACTTCAGGAATGAGCAAGCATGAAAAAATCCTTAGCCACATAGGGAACATAGGTGACATGCTAATTTTCAATAAACATAGCTAAATGTTTACCAGGTTGAATAACGCAGAGCAGTGGGAAACCAGTGTCACATGAAAAATTAAGAGCCTTGGTGTTTCTAAAAGCATTCCAAACAGTGGGGGAAAAGCAATCAAAACGCATTAGCAGAGCAGGGCATTCACATCTCCCCTCTACCCTTTTTTAGGATGTAAAAGCAAATGTCACATGAGCAAATCAGATAAAGCTTGAACAGAAAGGATTAATTAGCAAACAAAATAGTAATGGGAAAAGCTGCTGTGCTTTTTCCCATCCTCTCTGTCATTTTCAGTTCAGTAAGTGGCCACTTACAAAACCCAAACAAAACACTCAAACAGTCCTAGCACGGGATGACATCTCCTTGTCTTCCGTTGAGTAATGAACCTATTTTCTCGTTCCTTGAAGATAAGGCAACTTTTGACTATGAGAAATATAGGAGAAAGTTTTCTATTATAGGTATAGGTCAGCTAGAGAACAGAGGCAGAAAATTGCCATACACAGTTGTGGAAGATAAGTTTTTCAGATGCACTGCTATACTTTCTTTTTTCAGTTTCTGGGATCTCAAGGGCAGGTACCAAGAGACAACACGAGTCTCTGACAGGAGTTTGTTCATTTCATAGATAAAGGGAATTGGATCAATGGGAGGGGCGAGTAAAGAATGAAAAAGTAAAGAATGAAAGGGGGGGAAAAACAAAACCAAACCCAAACAAAACAAGCAAGAACTGAAATTTCTCTGTTCCAGTGCCGGGGTAAGTGAGGATGTGGAGTGGGAAGCCTGGCAGGAGGCACCAAGTGCTATTTGTTCAATCTGGTTAGCGTTGAACCTGAAACTTCTGGTCAGATACAGAGTGAATTTCTAGGCTTCCCCCTACCCCAGATTACTCTGATGTCAAAGCAAGAGAGGAATATTCTGTTTCACTGGAATTAACCCAGTATTTCCCCACTCCCTTCTCCCGGAAGAAACAAGGGAATCTAAATCCCTCAACTTGTTGGAAAGGGAATTTGTGCAGCTCCCTGCATCCCCTCTTTTCTTTGGAGTACTTTGCTGAGTTGCTGGAGATGTCTAGATCTGAGACACCAGTTCACAGATAGATTCAGCCTGGAGTAGGATGTAACTGGCCCTGATATAAGTCTGTTTAAGCAGAGCAGTGTCTTCTGTGGCACCATTAACGTAGCAAAACACCCTCCTCCCTTCAGGATAGATTCAACTCTACTGCCTTGGGATACTTAAAATTAAGTACAGTAAACAAATACCTATATACCTACAAAAAGAGCATAAATTCTTTTCTACATATGTGTGTGCATATATATACATAAACATACATGCAGAGAGATATTCTAAACTATCAGGATAAATTATGCACTGGTAAGAAACTACCGCAAGTTTAATAACGTTGTTATCTGGAAATGCTTGATGGCATCTACAGGCAATCTCTCTTACATCCTTACAGTTGTATTGAGGAGAATCAAAATATGCAGCACTGATGCGAAGAACTAAAATTTTTTTAAATTTTAAATATTAATGAACAAAAACCACACACACAAAAATCACCCCATTTTTTGTTTTATAAAAACCTCTAGAACCAAACAATTGAGACAACCCCAATTAGAAAGAAAAGTTACAAATTCGTTTTATTTTTTGCAGCTTCTTTCTCATTTAGATGGTTCAGATCACATGTTGGGTTTCTGTCTGTTTGTTTTCTAACACAGATGGTTGAGATGTTGTTTAGATACATTCTGCTGTCAATAATCATCCTCAGCCATACGCCACTGATGTGAGGACAGGTAAACTTTCTGAAGTTAAACAACTTCAAATAATGATGATTGCTGTTTTCCCTCTTTCTATTCAGATGGCTCTCACATTTGACAATGACAGTATCATAGACAACTGGCTTCTTGCCATCTGAAGAGCTGTACTGAGAAAATTCACCCTTTATACACTCCATGGTACTTGTGGTTACGATGCAGGCTTATTTATACTCCTTCTGCTCCTTTATTTGGATGCAGATTAATTACTGTCAGTCCTTAAAAAACCATTTGTGAATCAAACAGCAAAGTGATGCCCTTGATCTTCCAAAAGGATCAGACGTAAGCACAGACAACCCTCCCACCCATGCTAATTTAATTTTTGGTGTTTTTACTAGGATACGACATGCTGACATTTTCATAGAACTTGTAAGATTAAATCTTTCCTTCCTCCTTAGAAACAAGAGAATAATCTACTGTTAGGGTAAGTGCTGCCCTCCATATTCACGTCAAATACATTACTCCATGGTTGTTCCATTCAAGTATCTTATCAGTGGTCAGGTTTGGAGTGACAAAAATCACTATCATGTACCTAAAGGTCTCTATCATCTCCCATATTGTGTCCGTATTCTTGATCCTGCAGGAGAATTTAAAATAACGTGTCAAATCACTAAGCTGTTTAAAGAACAGATGAATCAAGGATTTTATAATATGGAAATCAAGACTAGGTGACATCAAAACAGATTAAGAGAAGGCTTATTAGTACTGAGCTGAGAAGCTGCACTACAGCATCTCTGTAGGACAAACATCATTCCAACATGACAAGGTGACCCAAGAGATGGGAAAGGATTCTTCAACAGCAGCAAAGAAAGGAAGAAAATTAAATTCTCTGTCACTCATCTGTAAGTGGTCTAATGAGGTGGCAAGATTTCCCAAAATAAACGAAACACATGCCTCTGTCTAAATCAAGACCATTAGACTGGAACCTGAAAGAAGCTTGTGAGCACAAATATTGGAATAAATCGTCTTTTTCAGCAAAAAACTTTTTCTACCAAAAAACGTTGCCTTCCCTGGCTACCAAACGTTTATGTCGCAGCAGCAGAACTCTCCTCCTGCTCTGCTTGAGGGAAAGCACACTGGCAGAGCAGGTTCAGCAAAAGCTCATCCTGCAGCCGAAACTGCACTGGCTGGCTCAGCTCTGCTTGGGCGTCTCTGGGGAAAGAGCCCACCTTCCTTGAGAAGAACACAAAATTGCAGCTATAAACTCCCTCTAGGTTCAGTCAAGCTCCTCTTTTCCCAGCGGAGAGTTTTTCCCTGATAGAGAAACTCCAGTAGAACCTCTCCAAATTACTTCCTGAGCTAGGACAATTAGCACATGAGTCCAGGACTGACAGCACTGGATCACTTCCAGAACCCTCCGGTGAAGCAAATCCAACCCTCTACACTTAATTAAACTGCAAGTAAAAAGCTAATAGTTTGTTTCATCACTAGAGTGCCCTAGCAGCCCAGATTTTTGCTTCAAAATGACCTAGCCTGAAACCACAGGTGTTCAAGTGATGTGTTATTAAAAGTATCTATCACTAGACAGGTATTTCAGGCACTGGTTCTCAGAAGCCTGCACGATGGAACATGAAATCTAATGTAACCTGTCAGTGGTTGGAGAGAGGCCTTCACAGCAGGACTGACTCCAGCCTGTGGAAATCTAATGGAACCACAACGCTTCTGTCCCTGCTCCTAAAAGGCACACCTGGGTCCTTCCCCAGCCCTGTGCTTCCACCTGTAAGCAGTTATGCAGAGAACCTTCTCCACAATGGCTTGCTCACCTCTTTCTCTTTTGAACAGTTATCCAGGTGTTTAACCTCTGGCTTTACGTGATTACTGGGGTACACTCTTAGTCTCCTTGACATCTTACTTATCCCTCACTTCTCCCCAAGGAGAGTCGAGAAGGTCATATACAAATATATAAAAGATAGAACGTATCATGTAAAAGACAAAGCTAATTATAAAATGTTTTAACAAAAGTGTCTGCAACATGTTTTTTCCCCTAAGAGCCCATTACTTGTATCAACCATGTTTCTGAGCGCATTTACTGACTCTTTTCATATGGAGGCAGTTCTCAGGTCCAAGACTGTTTGGGAAAGCGTCACCTCCTCCAGTTTGTCTTATTTTCACTCCAGTCCAAAACTGAACTTGCTCTGGAAGCCACATGCAATTTTGGGAAAAGGCACAAAGGACAGGAGGGTTTGCGAAACCCATTTTAACATCGAGTAAGGTTGTCTTCTCATTAGTTACCCTCTTGGAACTAGTCACACATCAGCAGCTCATGTTCTGTATAAATGAAAACAAACTAATGCCTCCACTCTGATTTCTTTAGAGTATGATTCCAGAGAGGCAACAAACACTCCAAATTTATTTACAGTGACAGATATTTCAAATGTCGATGGCTCTCAAAGGTACTTCACATGGCAATTGCCCTTTTGTATAAAAAGAAAAAAAAAAAGGTAAGCAAAACTAAGAAAGCAAGAAGTATTGCTCAGGGCCATTTCTAATGCAGTGAATTACACGAGTCTGAATTAAGCTGGAACATATCCCATAAGGAAGCATTAATTCCATGCACTCCATATCCAGCAATGTTGAAAAGATTTATCAGGAACAGACAGTTCAGATTGTAACAGAGTGATTTAAGATGGTGCACCAAAGGGGCACGTATGCTCAGCCTCTCTTCAACTAGCCAATTTTTCCAGCTGAGCTATCATTGACTAAGTCATATTTCATTACTGTGGAACCCTGCCTGGAAACACCATCAAAGAAGAATGACCATTCACTGTGCCGCTGCTAAAAAATCTGTTATAAGTTTCCTTACAGCACAAGAAGATTTCAAGTACCAGGATTTTTTTCTGTCCATTCACCGTCATACACACAGAAATTAAGAAAAATGCTTTTTTTACATTTTGGCATTGAGCAGGAAGGACCAACAGGAACCTTGGGACTATTTCCACAGAGTTAACAATTTTCCTGATCTTCCTTCAGAGCTCAGGTAACACCCAAAAGGCTGAAGACCTCCAGCAAATTCAGAAACCTTCAGAAAAATCTCAGTTTTCTCATCTATCTAAATAGCTCCAGGGGAACGCTGTTAACAAGGCTAAATAAGGTAACAAGGTAAACAAGGTAAAACCAGGGGCTCTGGGAATGGAGAACTGCCCATAGTAGGAGAAGATCAGGTTCGAGACCACCTGAACAACCTGAGAGTGCATAAGTCCATGGGACCTGATGAAATTCATCCACGGGTCCTGAAGGAGCTGGCGGACCAAGTTGCAAAGTCACTTTCCATCATATTTGAGAAATCGTGGCAGTCTGGTGAAATTCACGCGGATTGGAAAAAGGGGAACATAACCCAAATATTCAAAAGAGGGAAAAAAGAGGACCCAGGAAACTATAGGCCAGTCAGTCTCACCTCTGTGCCTGGCAAGATCATGGAGCAGATCCTCCTGGAATCTCTGCTAAGGCACATGGAAAATAAGGAGGTGATTGGAGACAGTCAACACGGCTTCACCAAGGGCAAATCCTGACAAACTTGATGGCCTTCTACGATACTGCTACGAACTTGATGGACAAAGGCAGAGCAACAGACGTCATCTACCTGGACTTAAGCAAAGCGTTTGACACTGTCCCGCATGACCTCCTAGTGTCCAAATTGGAGAGTCATGGGTTCGATGAATGGACCACTCGGTGGATAAGGAACTGGCTGGATGGCCGCACTCAAAGAGTTGTGGTTAATGGGTCAATGTCCACGTGGCGGCCAGTGACGAGTGGTGTCCCGCAAGGGTCAGTACTGGGACCAGTACTATTTAACATCTTTGTTGGAGACATGGACAGTGGGATAGAGTGCACCCTCAGCAAGTTTGCCGATGACACCAAGCTCGGTGGCGCGGTTGACACGCTGGAGGGAAGGGATGCCATCCAGAGGGACCTGGACAGGCTTGAGAGGTGGGCTAATGCAAATGGCATGAAGTTCAACCAAGCCAAGTGCAGAGTCCTACACCTGGGACATGGCAATCCCAGGCACAAATACAGGTTGGGCAGAGAATGGCTGGAGAGCAGCCCTGAGGAGAAGGACTTGGGAGTGCTCATGGATGAGAAGCTCAACATGAGCCGGCAGTGCGCGCTGGCAGCCCAGAAAGCCAACCGTATCCTGGGTTGCATCAAAAGAAGTGTGAGCAGCAGGTCACGGGAGGTGATTCTCCCCCTCTACTCTGCGCTTGTGAGACCCCACCTGGAGTACTGTGTCCAGTTCTGGAGTCCTCAACATAGAAAGGACATCGAACTGTTGGAACAGGTCCAGCGCAGGGCCACCAAGATGATTAGAGGGATGGAGCACCTCTCCTATGAGGACAGGCTGAGAGAGTCGGGGCTGTTCAGCTTGGAGAAGGCTCCGGGGAGACCTGATAGCAGCCTTTCAGTATCTGAGCTGCAGGAGAGCTGGGAAGTCTAGTGACAGGACGAGGGGTAATGGTTTTAAATTGGAAGAGGGGTGATTTAGATTAGATATTAGGAAGAAGTTCTTTACTGTGAGGGTGGTGAGGCACTGGAACAGGTTGCCCAGGGAAGCTGTTGATGCCCCATCCCTGGAAGTGTTTAAGGCCAGGTTGGATGGGGCTTTGAGCAACCTGCTCTAGGGAGAGGTGTCCCTGCCCATGGCAGGGGGGTTGGAACTTGATGATCTGTAAGGTCCCTTCCAACTCTAACCATTCTATGATTCTATGATCCTAAATGGCTCTAGTAATTTTAACCACAGGCCCTTGCACGTGGATGATTTCTTCATGCCCATCCTCAGGGTATTGTTTACATTTAACCTTAGCACTTGCCCTATCTCAAAACTTAGATAGGTTAGAAGGGGCAGATTTGGCTTACTGTTCACAGCATTTATCGACCTGAAGAGGTTATTATGATAGACTGCAAGTCCACAAGGTCTCTTGCACTCCAGCTCTGATTTCCATAAAGCTATAGATTTTGTGATTACAGCTGCTCTGTATAGGTGCGTTTAGCTAATGGTTGCAATGAGCGACCCAATTCAGCCCAGCCGAAAGCAGAGCCACAGAGAGAAATCTTAGTGCACTGTTTGTTGTGAGCTATTGCTTATCATTTTGCATTCATGGAAGCACAGAGCATTTCACTATGTCTACAGAGATGAGGTAACCTCACGCTGAAGACCTGTAGCTTCAGCTACACAGCATCATCCAGTACCAAAGCTGGTATCTGGACTGTGCCATATAGGTATAGCCCAAGTATTATAAGTTTAAAGTATTGACCATCAAGTATTTGCACTTCACAAGAGCACTGATAGGTTCCTCAGAGGACTTCACTTAGAAGCTGACGTTACTGTTCGTCCTCAGAACTGATGGCAAAATGACCCAGGGCTATCCACATGGCATTGTTGCCACTGCCTCAGGAAAGCCCAGCCCTGCTGACATTCATCTTTCCTATGCACCAGAGCAAAGAAGCAGCAGTCTCTTTTCTGCTTGCCATTCAGAAGGCCAGGGAAGAAAGCTCAGGGACAATAACAGTTCTTACAACTGTGCTACAACCCATGTACATCCATTAAGCTTTGGTGGCAGAGAATGGTTTGATGCTTGGCATTCAAACCCCAAGTCCAGCACAGCATTCCCCAGACTGGCTCCTGGACAGGCTGTCTTTCATTTTGACACTCTTCCTTCAGCTAGTTTAAGATGAGCTCCTCAATGCCATGTGGGCAGAACAGCCCTGACATTGAGCTTTGCCTGAACACATGTGGTGCTTAGTGGTGCCCAAGCCATTTTCATCAGTGCAGATTCAAAGTACAGAAACACTTTAATCCAGGTGAAGTTGCAGCAAGGAAAATTATGATTAATCTCTTCACGGTCATCTTCCTTCCAATAAGGGCATCTATAAGCACCACAGTGGTTCAAGTTAATGAAGGAAAAAAGCCTCTGACACAATACTATTCTGATTAGAAATTGCAGCCAGGTTGGTGACCAGGATTGCATGTCCTTTAACATTTTTACCACTGTCAGCCAGCCTAAAATATAGCCGCTTTCCATGTCCACTGTCCTCTTCACATGATGGCCCATGACTACAGAACTGATTTGTATTTCAGGACCAAAGATGAGTTTGAATGCCACAGACCATGTTTTTCTTTCTCTCTTAGGAGATCCATGAGTCCAGCAAGAGATACTGGCCCCAAATAAGACATTCTTTAGATTTTCTTACATCTCGTTACTTTGACAGATAAATCTCCTCCCCCAAAAGGCTAAGACACTGACAACATGAAATACAAGCCTATACCACGGTTGCTTTTCACAGTATTTTAACTTGTGTCTTATATGCTGTTTTTATTTGCTTGTACAAAATACTATAAAACTTGATTGAACTTCCTTGGAAAAAAAAATAAAAAAATAAAAAATCCAAGATCAAGGTATTGCTGTCGAGCATTTTTCCTGTACTGATCAACCTGCATTGCAAGATTTTAAGGTTTCTGGTCACAAGACTTTTTAAAAACCATCAACTATCCTTAGAGGAAAGACACAAATCTTCACTTTTATTTGCTAACTTGATTGGTGCTTTATTTTTCTCTCAAGATTCTGCTGAGTCTGCTTGGCTCATGGCCAAGGAATGCATTTTGCCTCTCTGTTTGTATCTAGTTAAGAATGACCACATTCTAGTTGATGGGGAACAGACTGGTGGAGAAAAAGACTATTAAATAAGCCCATTTCCTTAGCAACAATCACTTTTTCTCCAGCACTTTTAAAACTCTGGTTTTCAGTACCACTGTATGCTGACACAAACTTTCTGCCTCTCGACCTTAGGCAGATCAGAGCTGGGTCAACGCTAAGTGTCAAATTCAGATGGAGTAAATTGCTCTGAACTTCACCTTTTTTATAGTCTGCCAATGCTTCATATTCAGGAGAGATCACTACCCAGAGTGACCCACGGCATTTAATGCAGATGAACCTTGCCCCAAAGAGCACCTCGACATTTCCAGTACCATATTTGTTATTCAACCAATGACACCCTTAATTAAGGCCAAGTGAAATCTTAATCCTGAGCGTATCTGTTTTTTAAAAGAAGTCAATTATCTCCAAACAGAGACTGTATCTGGGCAGGATACAAAAGTTTCTGTGCTTAACACAAGATCTTTGGTAGGAAGGCAGACTGTATTTCTCCGCTCCTAGGGCAAGTAATTAGTGCTCAGAGCTGTGTTCAAACATTTTTTCCCTAATAACACAGGCCTCAGCTATTGCTTCACACTGAACCTCCCAATAAGCCTAAAATCTGTAATGTCTGTTCTATAACTTAATAGAGCAAAATCTAAATCCCTTCTCAGAAGGAAAAAACGGTGGCCAAAACACAAAGAGATTTAATTAAGAAACAAGTCTTCATTTATCAGTATTGTTATGAACATGTAAAAGGCCCACCAGGAGTTCCCAGTAGACAAGAGGCTCAGGAATGAGAGGACCTACCTTCTACAGATTTGTGGTTGCTCTGCTCTCATCAGAGCTGAATAGGAGCTGCTCTGAACAATCAACACCCAGTCACATTGGTAAAGACCAGGAAGAACATTATGTGACCAGAAATGTCTTTAAAGAGAAAAATTCCTTTGCTTTTCTAAACCTTTGGTGGATCAGATTTAGTTTTGGGTCTGAGTTTTATGCACATTTCTCTTGAGAGCCTGAGGTGCAATTAATCCATTTGCACAAGCCTGACCGACTGTTAATTACTCCAGTACAAACAATTGGGAATAACGTGTTCCAGATCCATAGTCACCACCTTCACATTTGCTAGGTAATATCTGGGCCAGCACTGTCAGCCTAACGGAAGACTACACTTTTTATGATTTTAGAGAAATTGCTCACACAATTGCTCACAAACTGAAACCTTCATATAAATGTTTGCAGGACAAGGCACAGAACTAGAAAAATGAACAGCACTGACACAATACAGCACCTCTTTCATTTGCATCCAGGAGCCACTCTAAAACAGGTGTTCTGCTGGGCTTCCCCACTGGATATACAACTCACTAATTACCAGATTTGTCTCAGGACTACTGGCACTAATTAACACTGCAGTCCAATTAATCAGAAAATCAAATTCCTCTGAAGAGCATCTATGCAGCTATTTCTGCTAGGCACAATGGAGGATTTTTTTGTTGTTGTTGGGTTTGGCTTTTTTAATAGTTTATTTTGCTTTGAACTAGTAGCAAAATTAATAGTCTTGATATGAGTACAATTGATCAGTTTCTATTAAACAGCTTTTTGTCTTTTTGTTCTTTTTTTTATAATAACATTGCTCTTGCTAAACTCAAGCACATACCCTTCCCCCGTATTGTACTTTACCCTCAAAACGCAGAGGTTTTTTCATATGACAGTAATCAATACCTTAACTGTTGCTTGCTATAGATCTTTCCACCTCTAGCCTATAAGCAGTTTGGACTTCACCAAGGAGCCATCCTGCCACAGATTTCAAGAACTGCAAAGATACCTGTAATTCCCCCAGTGCCAGCACTAAGCTCAGCCTGCCCACAAACTCACATTAAACACAAATCACAACTGTATTCTCCAATTTGGCTCAACTATATATTATTTTTAGAGATGTGTGTGTTTCTTTCACTATGCTGATAGTGTTTCAAGGACAAACACGAAGGCCAGGGCCAATTGTGGTCCCCAGATCTTTCGGGACTCTGAAATACTCACAGCAAAGCACAGATTAGTAGCTGCTCAGGCAACTGCTAATTGTCACAAAAGCACTGTTAGCATTTTACATAAAATCCTCTCCTTCTCACATGTTCTAAATGGGCATTTAGCTTCCCAGTTATCATTTTCTCCCTCTTAAACATTGGAAACTGATAGGCTGTGATGGTAAGCAAGAGACGATCATTGGATACTGCATGGCCTCCTTGCATCCCACAGAACCTCTTCGAAAACAAGCAAAAGTGGAAATATCTATCCCCTCTGGAACAGTCTCAGATTGCTCTCTAGACAATATTAATTTCAGCCACGTGGGAGGGAAGCATGCAATTTTATTATTGCCAAAGCAATGACTTTCTGGTAAACACCAATGAATATGAATACTGGTTGTTTTAAATCAAAAATAAACTAAACTGTGAAATGTATAAAAAGACCATAAATATTGCCCGCCTTTAAATAATCTTCCTTCCATACTGTTACTCCTCTACATCTCTGTGCAGGTTTGTCACAAACCTTATCCCTACAATCTGTTATTAAGGTGCTTCGTTAGCTACTTGTACTTTGCACTGCTTAAATAATTCAAATGCAAGAAACTAGAACATTACACAACAGAGGCTTACAGCAGACATAGCTTTAAGCCATTTCAGCATATATCACAAGTATTTCACCAGTCCAAAATAATCCCTTCAGTCCCCCCCCAGCAGGGCTATAAACCACTGGGAATACAGTATCCTACCTGATTTTATGAAACAGCAGGAGATCATTCCGTTAGTGGCTGATTTTGAAAAAAGACACCACATTCTGACCAGCTAAAATCCAGGTAATATCCAAGGTAAAAAGCAGTAAAAGAAACCCTCCCACTCCAGATTTTCTGGAGGATCTGGTTCACTGAATGATTTAGCAACTGAAGGCAACAAGAGCTACAGGTGCTCAGCAAGTCTGAAATGTCACACCTAGTGTGGCAAACAGGATGGAGAGAGCAGAACTGCAAACTAGCACCAGCAGGGCTTAATCCTGATACTTTTAATGAGTAAACAAAAGTTAACCCTTCTATTGCTGGCTTCTACCTGGGTTTGCATGTAGAGTTAACAAGTCCTCACTGGCTGTACACTTCAGAAATCTTTCTCTGACTGAAGAAATTAAAAACTAAAACGTATCTAAAACAGGCAAAAACTTGTAGAAAGGAAGGTCTTTGTGCCTCCTGAGCTCACAGGAATGCTGATTGTGCCTGTCCGTCCCCCCCCCGAAGAAATGCCAACTCCAGATAAATTGTAGCACATTAACCCAGATGCTTCTGAACTTGTACAAGAATAATTTAATTTAATGCAGTTTTGGAAGCCCACTGGAAAGCAAGGCATGTTTTCAATCTCCCATTACACATCCATGCATCACTGCATTTGTTTTCCAGAGTTTTTGTATGGAAGGAAGAGGGACTTTGCAATCATCCTGCTGATTATACCTACAGCTGGTGAAAATTACGGAAAGCCAGATGGTGTCTCACCAATTGTTCTGCAGCTGGCCACAATGAAGGCAGCTGGGGGAGACAAACACTCCCACCACACTCATCACAGAGAACAGCACAAAAAATAATACGTCTCCTCCTAGCAAAACTTCAATTTGTTATTAAAAATAATAATAAAAAAAAAAGGGTTGAGGAAAATTGTTTCGTGCAATTGCCAAGAGAGAAAAAGGGGGGAAAAACCCAGCCCAACCTAGAAGTTCAGTTGCAGTGTCCAATCAGTACAGCAAAACCTGAAAGAATGTGGCTGATTCCCAAGGTGAGGGAGCAAGGGAAGTACTTTGGCTGCAGAGGTGGTAGCCATGTGTGTTCCTTGGGATGCTTCACATTTACATCTGCAAGATTGATTTCCTACCATCCTCTGAGATGCTAAGATTTTGCCCTCCCTAGATAACACGCCACTGAGAAGAGATGCAGCTCTAAGGCTTAGAAGCTGAACTCTGTATTTTGGAGCAAATGTGCTGACTGGCAAAGAGAACAATTCACTAACACAAAAAGTGAGATGATAGTGTAGGCTCCAACGGAACACTGCTATACTGAATTGCTTACCTGAGACCCAGGCTTTTGATCTCAGTTTTGTGATGCATGCAGACTTGGCTTTGAATGCTACAACCACCACAAACTTTGGTCAGCCAGCCTCCTACCTGAACTAACCAAAAATGGAACCTGTGTGTGCAGCTTTCCATAATTCTCAAGCACAGCTACCTATGAGGCAGCAACTGTCATTTTGATGATTTCACTGAAGATTTGGAAATGCAATTCCTTGAAGGGTCACTGACTTGTCTCGCTACACCTTTAGCTTCACTGCATTCGAGGGCTCTTCAGTTGCTGAATCCATTCCCAGAGCACTTTCCATTACCTTTCTCTAGTCAGTCATGTCTTTTAGCCTTGCAACCCTAAGCCCATAGCCCCATAGCCCTAGATAAACAGTGCTTCCAGACTCTGAATCTATTTCATTTTCAGAACTGTGATGGTGACAAACACTCTAGTCTACAACAGTTGTGCACATATTATTTCCCACTCCCCACCTTGCTTCAGCTGGTTCTCTTAAACCACTCATGAACACCCTGAAACATTTACACACCTGCTGGACTTTCACTGTGCTCAGTGGATCAAATAATTGGTTGGGATCCACCACAAAAAGTGGGGAAGCCCCCCCAAAACATAATTTCAGTCTGCAGTAGGCTAAAAGCCACCAACATTCTTCCAGCATGACAATACAACACCGAATAACACCTCTTGCCTTTGTCAGAAATTACAAAAGATTGCAAATGAAGCTGAAACGCTCATTTTCTTGAGAAGGAAAAACAGAGCAATCTCCAGAGATGCGATGACAAACTATCACGGTTTGCCCATCACTCCACATGATCAGGCTTTTGTTCTCTTCCGACAGTCCATCTTTTCAATGTACTGATTTATTTTTACCACACAGCACTGCTATAGAGCCTTAAAACAGCTTCTGCATTTCATCCCAGAAGCTTCACCATTTAAATGACAAGGAAAGGGGTTCCTATGCATGCACATTCACCAGCTCTACCCTGTATAACCAGCCAGCGTGAGACTGAGGGAATCACGATGACCAGAGTTCATGACGCTTTGCAAACAGGGACAATCTCATTGTTTGCACGTCTGGCCCCAGAAAGAGGGACCATACACAGTTTACTTGGGAAGGCCAGTGTAGTCATTGATACTGTCGCTACTTAAGAGGCCTTTTAGACCATAGCTTGGAGAATAGTAGTCTCCCTACTCAGCCTAGCTTGAAGTTAAAATTAGAGAATCTGGTACGTAAGTACCTAATAAGAGTAGTAGTCTGCCATGGAGTAGTATGTGACAAGGAAGATTTTCTACCAACAGCAGAAATATTATTAGTTCCCCCCGTGCCTGTCCACTATTAGACACATCTGCTTTGAAGACAGATTTCTCCAGTATGTTAGCACAACAGAGGACCATGCATTAGTCTCCATTTATTTACTAACATGCTGACTGTTTTCACTGAATGAGTATCAAGTGTATAAATCAGAAAGAAGAGAAACAGATCAAACCTCTGTGCTTGAGGAATATATTATATTTACTTTTTCCATTAATATTGTTGAGCTACACAACTCTGTAATGAACCTGCAAGGACACAAATACTGCTTCATGAACTTCTCCCTCTAAGCTTACTGTACCTGACCAAGGAAGAAAAATGGAGATATAAATATATATATATACATATAAAGATTTCATGCGAGAAACCTAAAACACTATAAACTCATGTCTTTCTACTCATTAAATCTAGAAACATTTTCAGACAGTAAAGTTAAATAATGTATCTGTATGGGTACGGGGTAACTGCAAGACTGAAGTGGTAGGTAATTTGAAATGTTAAGATACTATGTTAAGATTATATATTTACAACCAGAGCTGAAAAGAACTCGAAAATTTTCAAAAAAATTAATGACTGTGTTTTGGCTGTATTTGATTGATTTTCCTGTAAATGCAATGTTTGGTGAACTGAAGGGGGAATAATTCTATTTCCTAATCAGTTCCTTTAGGACTGAAGCACAGTGCCCCGACTCCTTCTCCCCAGGGGGATCCCCCCAAGGCAGCCAGTGTGTCTGTGTGCAGCTGATAGCTTAACCACATGCTGCTGCCTCTTGCAGGTTTTAGCAACCCCTCATTACACACTGAAAAAGTAGGTACATACATATATAATGCACACACAAAGATTCAGTTTTTTTTTAAAATTGATATATATCTATCCAGAGGTATAGAAAAAGTAAATAAAGCAGCAGAAAAGAAACCCATACTAAACCGGTTCTGGGACTGCTGCTACTCTGGGCTCTGCTTTCAGCATAGAGCTACCACATCCCCAGGGTGCTCTCAGCCCACGCTACATCATGCCATGTCAACCAATTCCACATGGACCAGCTCCTCATCTGGTGCAAACTGGCACTGCTCCAATGACTTAATCAGAATTTCGCTAATTAGCACCAGCACACGACTGATGGCTTTCTGCCTGAGGAGATGTGAACATTTTTCCTGCCTGCTGGCCTGTGAAAAGCTTTTGCTAGCACGGGATGTTCTTTTCTGATGTGATAGAAAAACAGTTGTGCGATGTGATTCCATTTCTGGAAAGAACTTCAGTGACTGCTTGCTGCACTGATGGAACAGGGTCTAGCAGTGTGCAGATCTATAAAACCCACTCTAACAGGACACTCTGACCACACAGGTCAACTGGAAAAGTGGGCTTATGACACACTGCCAGAGGAAATGAGCTCTCCTCATCAACCACGCATAGTTGCGTTGAGCCAAGCAGTACCCCCATTGCAGTGAAAACCCAGCATATGTACTAAGCAATTAACAGCTACTGTTTAAGTCCAGAAACTAAATGAACAGAGACAGAGCTAGAGAAAATTAGCGCCAAGAAACAATGGACTAGTCCTAATGAGGGACAAAGTGCAGCACTTCCCCACTCTGCCCTCAAGTCTGCGTACACATACGGCCACATGGAAGAAAATATAAAACTATCCTAGCATTCCACCAGTATTTATTATTGATATTTGTGACTAAGAGCACCTGCATAGTGCAGCAGAGATGGAGCAGAGATGGAATCCAGCTGTGCTGCACACAGACTCTGCCTCCAAACCATAACACACAAATACACCATAATGCCAGATGAAACATTTGATAAATTAAGGGATGTGACCAAGGCTACACAGAGAGCCAAAGAACGCTGAGACTCTCTGTCCCCTTTGTCTGCTACACTGGTAAACTCAGAACACATTCCCAGATGGAGATAAACAATAAAAAGAGTCAGTACCTCCAGGGCTCTTGGGCTTAACTGGAGTCACTCTGATTTTCACTGATACTCATGATAGTATGTAGAAAAGCTCAACCATTTTATTGAGTGAAAGTTTCATTAGAAATAAAGCTGCTGGACAATAATAGGCATAAAATTAGTAGAATAAAACCAGTATAGGATCATATAAAAATCCAGACTGATTTCTCTCCAATAAAAGATGACATTCAGAGAGCGGTCAAGACACTTCCGCTAATTAAAAATGTCTGACCACATCTTCTCTTTCACATAGACTCAAGTTTGTAGCTGTGACTGTACTGGTGTTAAGAACTGAGGTGGTAGAAAACAGAGCATAATTCTTATAGCTAACCTGAAAATACAGTACTCCCATTCTCATTTTCAGTTGCTATTTCTTTCAGTGCTGCCAAATATTAAACAGACCCTAGAAGCAAAGAGCTCAGCAGTTAATGTGGCACAATTTATAGCAGGAGCTTCACCTACGTAAAATACAGCTCTGTCACAAACCTCAGTTGCATGGATTTCATACAGAAGATGCAGAGGCTACACTGACTTCCAGAGTTATAACTCAGCAGAAGAGCTGGAGCAACAAGCATATTTTATTATGAGAGGCTCCAGGCTTATTTATTTATCCAGCTTGTGCACAAAGCAGATGCTAGAAAGAAGATGCAACCTTTCCCCCAGGCCTGCACACATGGGTAATTATGTGTCTGAACACCTCCCTCCCAAAGAGAGCATAGAGTCTCGCTCTACAGAATGGCAATTCTGGAAGCCCACACAAGCCAAGGAAGGACCCTGTGGGAATACAGGATAGCACCATGATTCTCAACCTTTTCCAAACTCCACTCTTTCTTATTCAACTGAGACCCAGTAGCAATCCAGCATTACATTTAATAACTTGATATGGCTGGCAGCAAGAAGCTCTAAGCTAACAGGATATTAATCTCTCCATCTTTGGAGCTAGCACAAAGTGCGAGAGCAACTATGACCTAAAGGGGTTATAAAAAGGTTTCTGCATTTGCTTTACAGGGAAACTCCTCAGAGCTTTTGAACCAGATGGAAACCAGCCAGGGCAACAGGGGATACAGAGGTATTTTGGCTACAGTTGCGCACACATGTGACCTACAGAGTTTAGACACTGAGTGGGATGCTGTGATTTTTGCCAGGGACCATTATCCTCATGGGGCCACTCTTGAATCCAGAAGCATCTAGTGCGCAAGGAAATCACCATGGGCAAGCATTAGGAGCTGCAGGTAGTCGGAGGGCTTAGGGTTCCCTTACAGTAAATTCCTATAATCATGCACGCTGGTTTTATGGCAGCTTTGCAGAACAAACTGCACGTAAGGAAGACAGTTCAGGTGCTTTCTTTTTGGAGGACTTGGTGGAGTTGCAGCAGGACCCTAAAGGGGATAGGCAAGGGAGGTGGTCTTTTAAAGATCAGGGCACGCTCTGGCCACTTCCCCAACATTAATTGCAGAACTGCCTGCAGCGAGATCTTCCCTGTTGCATGGCCATTTTCAAAATCATTAGCATGCGTCGTAGCAATGTGACCTCAGGAAGGAGAAGGGCTGCTGATTAATGTATCTTTACAGCAAGCTCTTTCACCTCACTCAGACATTTTGCTTGTAGAGTTACCTGTCCACTCATAGCTTCCAAATGAAAGTTGTCAGCTGTGTAAATACTCTTGGCCCCACGAGATTTATGTCTCTGGCCCTTGTTCCAAACAGCACACAGGTTGGGAAATCTGACAAACGAACTGAATTCTTTGTAGGTTCCCTCTGAAGTGTTTCTGCAAATGATAGTCCAGAGCATCCTTCTAGGCATCTGCAGGCAGCACATGCTCAGCAGCTGTGTCCCTGCCTTCCTTCTAGTGCCAGCTCTTGGCATTGGGAAATGCCAGCCCCTAGAAGTACACATCTTTGAACTCCACTACAATCAGAGTAAAATTCCATGCAATATGCAAAAGCACAAGCTCTCAGTTTTTGGACTGGCTGCAATTTAAATCTCATGAGCTTCAGGATCATCTGGGGGTTTGAAAATGACTTCTGTACTGGTGAGAAAAAGGCTTATTTAGTTTCTGGCAGTTTCTGATTAAAAGTTGGGTAGCATCTGTGAGAGATGGCCATTTGGTTTTGATTAATGAGAAAGGTTTGCTGAGCACAGATGGAACAAAACCTAAACCACTGAGAGCACAACTGCTGGGTTTACCCACATCCAATACTCAAATACGCAGGATACGAGGACAGGGAACTGGCCTCACAACACGACACGGGCACATTCATGTATTCACAAGAGACACAAGTCCAAAAGGACTTGCAATCTGGAACCTAACTGTCGCAGACCTTCTAAGACCGTAAGGACAGGCCCAATATCTAGAAGAATGAAGTCACCATTATTACGGGTGGATTTGGTCTGTCAGAGGCCTGTTTTAAGGCTTCCATATCAAGCACTAGCTTCCACTTAAGAAATATACACTGACAGCAGCTAGACCTGTATTAAAATCAGGTTGGTTTTGAGGTTCTAAAGTGGCATTCTACCAATGTTTTCCCCTTGTCTCCCCACTTTCTCAGGTTTTCCAATTCATTTTTTTTGATACCTAAAAGTCATTGCTTGCATTTCCTTTTTTTTTTTAAAAAAAACCCAACAACAAAACCAAACCAAAACAAAAAAACTTGATGCATTAGGTTTTCTCTCTTTTCCCATCTCTTTTTCTTCGTTTCAGTTCATACGCTCTTATTTTTAAGTTGCTCCCACACAGCTTCAGCTCCATCCACCTTCCCCATGTAAGATTTTACATTTCAATCATGTCTTCTCTTAATCTCCTGTCTTCTAATGAATTCAAGCCTAATTTTTTTAACCTCTCCACGTGGCTCTAAACCATTCAGACCTTTTATTCTACTAGATACTCTCTCCTGCACCTTTTCTAATTCTTCAGTGTGCTTTCTGTAATAAGAACAAACCGCTAGAGGTAAAAGCCTCTTTTCTGGCAAGTGGAAAGAGATTTATGAGACAGAACCGAAGAATGCTAATAGCAGCCCCATTTCCTCTCTGACTGTGACAGATACAGACACCAATTTGCAGCCTGGGTAGATCCCAAAGAATCAATCCTGCAGTAGTGGCGAAATGGAAGCAGCGGATCTGTAGGGGATCCAGTCTGCTTGCTCATCTCATGATGCACAGACTGCAGCTGCTTCACATCCAGGGAACAGAACAATAAAAATCTGATGCTCTTCAATGAGTTTAAAGGTATTTCAACATTTCTGCACAGTGCAGGTATCTTACAGGTGGGGGCAGAACAGATTCCTTTCAACAGTTTTACCAGGCTGCTTCAATCTTGACCTGACGAAACAGGGTCAAGCATTTAATTCTAAGAGCATGTCTATCAGCCTCCTCATCTATTTCCTGGCAGTACAATACTACTGTGAATTCACAAGCCAGTTCGATCTCAAGACAGAAAGGACCTGCATCTTTACATCCTGAATGCCACCCACATAGTGTTCTAAAGGTTTACTCATCCCTAAAATAATTGCCCCAAGCAAAGCCCCAGTGAACTCTCCCAGTAGAGTTACTGCAATGTCACCATTAAGCGGTGAAAAACAAAGCCGTTCACAGAAACTTCTTAGAGACATGTTCAGATATCTTTAACCCACAAGTTAAAAGAATATGAAGGAGATGTAGAGCATTTTCCTCCTTTCTTCATTAACCAGAGATAACACGCTGCAGTAACATGCTGCCAGTTGTCATCATATTCTGCCTGTAATCCTCTAAGTAAGTAGGAGAAGTGGAGAAGCAGCAGTGTCCCTAGAGCAGAAACACCTCTAACCTCTAGAAACAAGTCTGAAACAATCTCTGAACAACTCCGACTCTTCTGAATTACCAAAGCACTAAAGTTCAGCTCCTAATTCTCCATCTAATTATTAACTTGTAAAAGCTTAAAGTAGACTAGCAATGCTAAATTGTAACCAGACTTAGAATTCAAACCTAGATCTGAGCTTTGCCACTTTTGGTAGAAAAGTTCGGAGCAGTTTGAAGCTCCATAAAAAACATTTGCAGCGACAGTAACCCATGTTGCAAAGCTAATTTTTTACTACTAGACTATTATTTTACTATTACTATATACTATAGAATATAGTATTTCTATTATTATATACTATTGCTACATATTACTACTATGTTATAAACAGAGGTAACACAGTAATTACTTTAAGTCTTTAGAAGATTATTTCTTTCGTTCATCCTTGCTTCCAACTGTTGTATGTTTCATCTCAAAACCTTAGTCAGCCCTGCCAAAGATTACAATTTTTGTCTAGCACTTGTGGATTTCCTAATTCGGTGAATGAATTCTGCCCCACTTAGTAAAATGCCATTTGGTGTGAGCGGCAACTGGGGTGAATAGAGCTCTGCTAAAAAAAGAGAGGAAAAAAAAAAAGACTAAACTCAAATTCACATTCTCACTTGAAGAAGTAGTATACAGCCCACCACCAAAACTGGTGGAGCTGTAGGAATTCGACTGCTTGGTTTTCTTGGTAGCTACCCAAAAGGTATAGAGGATTTCTATGGAGTAAAGACAGTGCTTCAATTGTGGGAGCTGCTTTCGGAGTCTTGTCCCTCTTCTGCTCAGCAGGTCACAGTGAGAAAACTTCTGGGGACAAGAGGAGAATTAACCCTGAAAATACAATCCTGCAGGAATGGTTGGGTTTGCTTGTGGTGGTTTGTTTTTGTTTTGCTTTGTTTTTCATTTCACC
The DNA here is from genome assembly GCA_013400375.1 of Thinocorus orbignyianus. NCBI lineage: Eukaryota > Metazoa > Chordata > Aves > Ciconiiformes > Thinocoridae > Thinocorus > Thinocorus orbignyianus. The sequence goes on from VXBW01007044.1 coordinate 82,395, forward strand.
CACCCTTCTAAAAATCTTAGCATTTCTCCTGCTGAGCAATGAGCAGTCTCAACTGCATTTTCAGAAGCTTTCTTTGCTGGAGTATATTCCCTGGCAGAACACAAGAATATGAAATGAAACATTACAGATTCCTCCCAGAATAATTGAACCTATTACACTTCACCAGATTTCTACATTTCATTTAGCCTGAAATAAAACAAAGATTGTGCGCCTTTCCTGAGTCTATTGAGTAAAAAGCCAAATGTATCTTTAACAGAGCTGCAAAAATCAGTCTCTTCTTATTAAATCATACTTAACAAATTATAGCAGTGACATAAGTTAATTGCAGAGTTATCTGGAGGATGGTAGAGTTATCATGAGTCACTCTGCAATTAGGAACAGAGCATGATTTCTAAGAGTTACCAAAGCTATCACACTGGAAGAAATTCTTAGTGTGAAATGATGAGCAGTTGCCTGTTACGCTCTAACGCATTGCGGCCAGACCCCAATTACACTACCACCATTAATATCTGCTCCAATAGCACTAAGCAGAAGCCCCAGTTGCAGAGGTAGCACTTGGTAGCACAAACCCTGTTTACACTCATTCAGGGTAAAGAGTTAACCAGAGACTACAGTACAAATTAACAGCATCCCACTGACACCTATATCCCTCTCAGGCATCCTGAAGGGACAGGAAATAGGCACATCATGTCTCTGCTGCTGAGCTGCCCACAGCTGACCGTTCAGGAAAAATGAGAAAAGCAGCAAAGATGTAAAGTATGAGAAAAAGCTTCAGCAGCAAGTTACCAGCTACAGGGAATCAGAGTCTGGTACAATTAAAGCTGCAGAAAAGGGGAGAACTACAGCCTGGAAAATGATAAATGCAAACCAAAAAACCAGCAATACCTTGAAGGTAAGAGGTAAAAAACTGGATTAACACGAGGCAGATGCTGTGACACCTTTAGAGGGAAAACAAAATAAAAATCAGGATTTTCTTTTCACTAAAGGACTTGAGACCCTGTGGAGGCTTCTGTGGACTTTCTTCCACAGAAGGATCAGAAGTGCTCTATAGCAGCTGAGCATTGAGAAGGGTTTGGATGATCACAATTACATCATACCAAAGAACAGCAACATGCACTGCCCAAGAACGCTGAGAGATTCTCAGTGTCCCTTCAAAGACATCAAGTGCCAGGCTGCAATCATTAGCATGTAAACATGGAGAAAACCAGAAACATTTAATCAAGTTTAACTGGGCAAACTTCTCTCAGGAAAAGTACAAGGAGTATCTAGTATCTGCTCAGTACAGTCCTACAACGTCTTCAGAACATCCTAGTTCTTTCTGCCTGCAGTTTCTCTTGGGTAAGACAGTAACTACTGATAAGAGCCCTGCATCAGTGTGGGGATGCTTATAGTCCCTGGAAGATTTAATGCTGCATTTCAGTAACAGCCCACAAAGCATTCAATGAAACTTCCTCATTAAGTTGCTTTACAATAAATCAGAGCTAAACTGTAATTCCAATTTGCTTTTCAAGAACACCCATTTCTCAGAAGTCTATAAAAGTTCAGGATGAACATCAGTTAAGCCAAATTTTGCACTTCAGCCCCTTTGTTTTTCAGATTTGAACTATCCCAAATTACCTTCCTTATATACCTCTGACATTTATGAGATCTACAGCCAATGTGTTCTGTGCCTGTTGGCAGGAGCACAGCATTATTCACACTACCAGATACCACTTTCTGTAATAACTCAGAGTGAGGGGAAGGTGCAAGTAAGGCAGTTCTGACCTATCTGCAAAGAAAAATAATGTATTTTCCAATTCCATGCTACAAAAAAAGGTATGCTTTTTCCACTCACATCTAAAAAGGAAGATCTGGAAGACAAAGATCTCATTTTAAGCTCTGTACCCTCCAAGAGCACAGAGGACAATCTCAGAGGCATGAATGGGAGGGGGAGGAAATAAATGATGATGGCAGTCAGCTCTTTCTGTCCAATTGTGTCATTCGCTATTACAGCCAGACATACCTCCCCGTGCTTCTGGGATCACATCTCATTTACCTGGGGTTCATGCATGTCTAAAATAACCAATATTTTGCACAAGGTCCATGGAGTAAGTGAGACAGATTCCCGCTTTAAAACAAAGGAAGCGGTTGGAAGCCCACTTCGGAAACAGATGTGAACAGTCTTTCCCAAGCCTCACAATGCAATGATGTCCTTGCACCTCCTTTTTCACCAAACAAATGTCCCCAAGAACAGTGTCCCAGTGGTACTGCCTGCAAAGTGGACATGGCCAAATACATCCCTGATTCACCTTCTGCCAACAGGATGTTATAGATTTCCCATAGAAATGAGGGATCATCTGCCCTTGGGACTAGTTTAATTAATGCTCAAATCCTGACACAGTGGCACCAGTGCCAATCTCTGGGACAGACAACTGGGCCATTTACCCATCATGAAAACAGGGAGTGCTGCCCCAGTGGAAAACTGCAGCTTACAAAAGGTAAGTGCAGCTATATGGGTAGTTGAAAAATGAGAGCTGGACGGTAGATTCCCATTTCAGAAAAGACTCTCTGGGGAACTCTTCAGTGGAAAAAAAATCACATGCCCTCCTTTTGTATCAAATTCTTGCCATTCTTGAGCATCATAAAAAGGAGCTGCACAGTTTAGTACAACAACAATATGGTATTTGAGAAATATAAATATAAATATAAATATAGCTGTAATACATGTAAGGATAATAGGTCAAAAAAGTGACAATTTTAAAATGGATGGTTAATTGGATCTGGATGGCATTTGCAGAGAGCAGCAAATCAACATGCCAGATAATCAACACTAGGCAAATTTCATCACTATCATTACCACATTTTCAGTGACAGGTTTTTCTCTTTGGACAATGGAGCTTACTTTTGCCAGTGGCACCTTCCAATTGTACTATACTTAGAAATTAGTGTTGTGAACTTCATGTTTCCAAAACACAAACCATAGGCTTCATCCTCTTCTGTCTATTTTTTCCCTTCTCCATTTGTAACAACTTTGTAAACAAACTTCATAGGAAAAGAGTCTACTGATGCTTTAGGTGTATGCTCAGTGCACATCCAGTCAGTCCTTTCCGCAGATATTTGTCTTTTAAATATATATTACTCATTTTCAAAGTTTAATAGTAAGAACTTTGCAGCAATAACAATTTTCAGGATACACGCATGCAAAAACAATGGACTGCTGCTACACTGCAAATAAGTTATAGCCAATCCATTTAACTGTTTCTAGAAAAACTTGCTTTCTATCTTCATTAGCTCTACACTATCTGCTTATAAAAGGAACAAACCAATGAATTCTACTTATGGAAAGAAAAGGAGGGGGTGGAAGGTTTTCTTTTTTGGCCCTGACTTTATGATCACTAGAGAAATAACTGTTGCAGAAATGATCCATGCCGTGCTGAGTATTTTAATGTAATGGACATCCTCTAATTTGTACTGCAGACAATTTCATCCGTAGGACATTAAAAGCTAAATTGCACAGTAAGATAGCAGAAGCTAGGAGATCACAGAGGACTTTAAGATCTGTTTAGGTTTTGCCTACCACAATGGAGCAGCATTTTTCACTCCTGCTCAATATTTGTCATCCATTACATCTGCTTAGGAGGTTAGTCCGACAGCTCACACACACTCCATCTGGTTTCACAGAATGCCGCATCCCTTGGTGACTAGTAAAGCCAAGGAAATCAAGCAGCGAGTAGACTGTGTTGCCTCAAACAGTGCAGAAACACAAGTAATGATAAGTTACATCCATTTAAGTTTACCCTCTGCAGTGCAATGTAAAATGGGAATCAGTGGTTTATGATGCAAGAATTGAAATGATGCATTTGTAGCTCCCCTGTAACAGCTCAAAGATACTTTTACCTTTACTGATGAAGTATAATCCCCTCGCGTATCAATCTCGGAGCAGCTCATTGAGAATTCTCTCTTAGCATTTGGCCCTGTATTCAGCAAGACTGCATAAGCCAAGCAGCGGGGAACATGCTGCCAAGGGGGTAACGAATAGGCCACACTGTATTTTAATTATGGAGAAGAGAACAAGGTATTCTGACAGATGACGGCAGGCTGCATTGATGGTTTCTTTGATGGAAACCTGTCCTGGTGAATGAAGTGTCTTTCAGTACAGCGAAAATAATGAGCTCCCCAGTGTAGGCTCAGCTATTTTTAAGAAACCATTTTCTTTCTGCTCCACAGTTATCAGCCAGACTATACCAACCCTTTCAAATGTAGCTCAGGGTAAAAAAGACTAGCTGGAAATGCACAGCAGTCCAGCCTATCATTATAGATAACGAAACAAACTGTGCCAAGCAGGACTCTCTGATGTAGAAATCCCACAATTCAATCAACAAGGCCCTTTTCTGACTGCACAGCTGTGCAGTCACAGGCAGCACAGATTGCAAATGCACACAGGCATCATCATCATTAACAGTCAGATCTACCCATTACTTTTTCCTGAACATTGCCACCCCAAGCCCCCGCCATGGGACCTGGCTCCAACAGGGCACCTTCAGCTGAATCTCTATGCTTTAGGTTTTTCTGTTGGATTCCCAAATCCTGTTACTGCAGGTCAGGTCTCAGCCCCAGTTACAGCCTTCCCAAGCAAATTCAGGGACACCCTTCTCTCCAGGGACTATCAGGCCCTTCTGCCTGTGATTTCTTTAGAAATACTTTATAAGATGGCTCTTAACAGATCCTGTTTCCCCTCGGCCTATATGAAACCATGCAATAAGACATCAAGTATTTTGTATGACGTAGCATCACAGGTCCACACCTGTACTTCCCACATACGCCTATCTTAAGGAAATACAATTTCTAGTTACTTTCACCTAGGAAAGCAGAGCATTTGTTGGCCTAAAAAGTCAGATTTCTCCATCAATAGGCCCAATATAACCCAGAGCAAAAGTGATTGTGTTGTACACTGGGAAAAAACGAACTAATGCCAATGCCAGGACAAGTGCTTCAGAAGAAGTGGCAAATTTATAAGCAGACAGGAGAAGAAATGATTAAGCACTGACATGAATACTGACCATAATAAAATAAGTTAATAAAATGAACATCACATTCTAATTATGAGAAGAAAATAATTTCTAGTAATAGAATAGTCTTAATTAACCACTACAAAGAAAATGCGGTGGTAAATTGGAAGGAAAAATTGGAAATCAGAAGTGAAGTAATATTTTCCTGAAGAAAACAGGAAGATTTGCCCCCCATTCCACACATTCTAATGTGCTCCCTAAAATTATTCTGAATGTAATTCTCCTCTGGAATTAATCAGCATTGTTGCAGCAACTTCAAAAGCAGGAGAAGTAGAAACCCAAGACCTAATGCTGAAACTTAAGGGTGGGGGGGAAAAAACAGGTCTTCTCTACTATCATTAATCTTTCATGAGCCATCTCCGATCCCTGCAAATTTATTCATTATTTGAAAGTATTTCCCAAATAGTCAGCATGAATCATTTCCAGACTTTGGACAGTTCACTAAAGCGTCCGTTTCAGCAGCACGCAATTCAGGATCTGCAGTTTCGTAGCACATTTCTGCTTCTGCTTCACCACCGGAAACATTTCAGCAGGGATATAACGACAAGGAGACAGGCAGTGCACATCCAGCACAGCCTGCTGTATTTCAGGAAATGGAGAACATTCTTCAGGGGAACCAGGCACAAAAATGGATTTCTTATACCCTGCAAGCATCCTCAAATATCATAAGCAAATTATTCATGAGCATAATTGAGAGGGATGTGGTGAATTCAGCTGCATCTTTTAGTCAGAGCTGAAAACCATTTTCAAAATCCTGGCCTTAATACATGAATGACCGAGCAAAGCTCATTAGCCTGAACTATAATTAAAGGTAAGATTATATTATAAAACTAACTCTTAATTAACTATAAATCTCTCTCACAATTCTCTGCTTCTAATGTATACAAAATCTAAAAAGAGATGGTCAAATAGCAGAGTAATCCTCCAAGAGCAACAGCCACACTTGGACAAGCAGTGTCCACCTGCCTGCTTTTCCCTCCTGGGAAAGCACCTCTAGCCAAAGCCTGGATGCAGAGCAGCCATTCTATCCTCCCCTCTCCGGTCCAGAAACCAGGAGGCCAGATAAGTTACCAGAATGAAGCAAATTTCCCTGTGAGTATTTCCATGAGTATATTTCAAAAACAAGGAAGGAAGGGACAGTGTACAAGCCTGCTTTCAATCACCACTCATTGAGGAGTTATGCATTTGTTTATTTCAAGGAAACTTTCCTATAGCCCCTGCCCTCTACAGATTATCCTAGAGACCATATCTTTGGAATTCTACTTGGTCTGAACATTTGTAACCAAGTCAGCCTGAGGAATCCTTCACTGAAAATAAAATTAAATATTAAAAATAGTTAAAGTACTAAAATACCTCTAACAGAGTTATTAGGTAGCCTCAGCTCCACGTACTGGCATTCGTAACTGCCATAACTTCAAGGAATCCTTCTGTAACCTCAGGAATCATGCTCATCCAGCTGCATTTTGGCAGAAAAGCCTTCCCAAGCAGCAAAGAAATCACCAGATCTCTTTGATAGTCAACACTTGGTCTAACCTCAGTTTCGATGGGAAGAAACTGGCATTTTACGAAGTCTGTGAAGACACTATGCACTACATAAATCCTTTATTTCTTGTAAATACCCCTTCTGACTTTGTACAAGTGAAGAATTTCATCATACATGAGAAAGAAGCCCACATGCAAATCCAGTCTTTACCTGAATTCTTTCGCTCAGTTAAGACCGTTCACCTTCCTGACGATCTGAGTCACTCAAGCTTGATGGATCACAATCCCCACCATGGGCAGGAAGGGATTTACCTCAAGTACAACCACGATTCAGGCATGTTAAAGAGCTGCCATAGGATGCTGAGGGGTATTGACAGCTGGAGTCTCTGTGCCTGTCATTTCTGACACTTTGCAGAGGCATCGGCCGGCGTTGGCAGCGTCTGACAGCCAGAGAATAACAACCGATCACACAATGTCCCGGTGCTGCAGGGAGAGACTTTGACAAATCAGCCCAGGCTGCCTCAAATTAGAGTGGACTGACTTTTTCTCTCTGGTCCTGAAGAGAGCATAAGATATTTGGGCTGTGCATCCTGAAACAGAATTGGAAGCAAATATGAAATGGGTTCCCAGGGGCCCAAGTCGTTTATGTACTTGGACTTAGCACTTTTCACCAGCTGTCACTTCCAAATGGTACCTCACACAGAGCGCGGATAAAAGTCATTTCTTCAGTATCCAGAGATCCCTTGATTGCTGTTAAAGAGCCTGATCCAAAGCCTCCTCCTTGAAAGCACTTTACACCACTTCCAGAGCACCTGGGTGCTGGCCTCTCCTGACTGTTTTTGGGGTCTGTCACAGAAAGGAGCTTCTCCTGGCATGGGCCCTCACAAGGCAGATCCTCATCCCCCTTCCACTGTGGTGGATTGCAGTACAGAGGCGCACAAGATGGCAGTCCTCTTCCCTTTCGCCTCCTTCACCTGCATGGACCCCATCCCTTCTCCTCACTAGCACCGGAGTTACAGCGAACCTGAGCTTCCCTGCAGAGAGCTGCCAGGATTCCTGTGTTCAGAAAACAAAAATCCAACCCTAATTACTCACGTGAATGCAAAGTAAGTCAACAGAATTGCACTGAGCGTCTGTGCCCAGCAGCAGGCTTCTGGAGCCAAAGCTGTGAGGAGAAGCCTGGGCTGTGCCTGGACACAGCTGGTTCTGGCAGGTTCCCGAATGTTCCAGCACAGGGCAGAGCCAGGAAAACACAGCTAGCTAAGGAAGGGAAAAATCCATACAGAGTGAGGAAAAAAAGTGTGAGAAATGGCACTTAGGTGAGAGCAGGGGGAACAGCTGTGGGCGCTGGGGCAGGGTCCTCTGCAGCCGTGATGGAGAGACTGTGGTGGAACAGGGGAAAGGCATGAGGAGGAAGGAGCAGCAGTGAGGAGCTGTGAGGGACTGACCACAACCCCCTGCTCCCTGTCCCCTTTGGGGACAGATGAGTTGGGAACTGAGGGGAGGGAAGGAGAAAAGCTGGTAGTAAAGGAGTGAAGGCAAGCCTGGGAAAAGGGAGGGATGAGGGGAAGGTGGTGGTTTAATTTATTTGTTTTCCACTATCCAGACCTATCGTAATTGGCAATAAATTAATTTTCTCCAAGAGAAATGTGTTCTGTCCATGACAGTAGCTGTTTTTTATCTCAGCCCACAAGCTTTTTAGTCTAATATTCTCCCTCCCGCCATGCTGCTGAGGGGCAGTGAGAGAACAGCTGAGTGGGCAGCCGGCAGCTGGCCAAGGTCAGCCCACCACAAGAATACATCAAAGTCTACCGCTTATTCTCAATTATTGCAGATAAGGGTTTTTAGATGATGAAGACTTTCAAAAATTGGGGAGAATAAGGGAGGCAGTTGTAAAGTGCACTGGAGAAATTTCCATGTAGAGATCTCAAGGTATTTTACAGAGATCAAAGACCACATTACACCTAGCTTTGTGGGGTCCCTCAGGACAAAAACAAGAACAAAATAACATCATCCTTGACCCCATCTAGTCAAGTTAGCAGTGTATGCAGCTCTGTCATGCTAAAGGCTGAATACAAGAATTGCAAACAATGAAAGTTAACACATCTGGTATCCCCTTGACAGACTTGCAGCGGGGAAATACAGTCCTAACAACTAGTTTTGCATCAGGCTTCCCTGGTATCCAGCTGTCAGGAAGGACAATCAGAACACACTTGTGAGGAATGAAATTGTCCCTGCTTCAGTCTACAGAAGCATTCCAAACTTCCACTGTGTCAAAGAATCAGTTCTGTAAGAGCTTGCAAAGCTTCAGCAGTACGGAATGGAAAGTAGAGAGAATTAAAATAAAAGCCACGTTATAAACCATATTAAAGAAGGAAACCTCTGCCTTGAGAAACAGATAATTTTTTTTACGTTAGAACAAGGTTTTACGTAAAAAGCTACGTTAATCTTACATGGGATGCTGATGAATAGAGTAGCTGGTGCTCCTGCTGGTCAGTGGGAACAGCAGAGGGACAACGGTGTCATTAGGTATCAGTGTTACCACCTAATAGGTGTACATTTTAGGTCCTGACAAATGAAGCTTAATGTTCCATAGGATAAGAAAACAAATGAAGAAAGCTACACTAAGGTACAGCAACAAAGTGAGCACAGAAGAAGCAGAGGCAATGCTGGGCCTAAAGAAAACAGCCTTTTAAAGGTAAATTGAAGTTTGGAGTAACAAAGTGTGGCTAGCACAGCTGTTGCTCAGAAAATTCATTGGCACAACTGACACCCAATGCACTATCATTTGTAACGCGAGCATGCCAATCTAGACTGAGAATCGGCTGAAATCAGATCAAGATCCTGAACACTGAAGAGCTTCACGCAGTGAAAGAGACCCAGGTAATAAGACAGTTGCCTAGTGATCCTCTGCCATGTCATGCTGAGAGACAGGGACATTGCTGCTGTCAATAGAAAAACCTCACTTTATGATATATATACTGCCTGGCTCCGCCTGGGGATGTTTTGGTTTTGTTGTGCAGAATCCCATCCCTACTTTGATTTCTTCAGCCCTTGGCTGGGCTGAGATACAACACGATGAGAGAACTGCAGCCTGTAAGGAGATGGGAGCAGAAGGGCTTCAAAGCACAGCACCCCCCTTGCCTCTGCAGGAATGAAGTATTTCTGTTCAGGGTGATCAGGACTTCAGAAATACTTTCTTTCACTGTACAAAAGGAAAATTTTGCTTTTTAACTAAAATGTTTTCGATCTTCTCGATAGAGAGGAACAGCGGTGCTCAGACCTTTGCCTTTCTCAAGCCAAGGATTCCTATGACCAGAGCTGCAGTATCCAGGAAGCCACGGAAAGCTTTTGAAAGATAATACTGTACTTTTTAAGCCTTGGAGCATGCTGAGAAGGAGGCAGGTCACCTTTGCTATATCCATCACCAGTGAGAGCTATGTTCCCTGGAAGGGTGGCAATTCTGCTGGCAATTGCAGACTCCTATGTCTGTGTATCTATTTCTAAAACAGCTACAACGCAGATGCCAGAATGACATTTGTTTTGAGCAGTCACCATATTATAAAATTTGCTGTGTTGATGAGAAAGCAAGTCACACCCTCGCTGTTTAACTTGAAGACTTTCTCCTGTTATCACTGGCCCCTGCGTGCTATTCTTTACCATCATAAAACTGCGACTGCTGACAGTGTTTGTTCCCACTGCTGCATGAGTTTCAAGGCAAAAGAGAACTAAGCCCATTAAATTGACTTTTTTCTTACTTACACCAATCTGATCCTGGCTCCCACCACACCTGTGGCACCATTCCCTTTAGGCTCAAATCTGCAGGAGTAATTCCTACGAAGCTTTATCGATAGCTATTAACTTCCTTCTACGAGCTTCTAAGACTCCAATTGACTTCTAGGCAAAAGGATTCATGGTTATTTCTTGCCCTAATACAAAAAAATATTGCTCATGTCACTCTGCACATGCTTCAACTGGCCCTAGTTCCATTCCTTCACTCTTCCTCAGCTGAATCCTCTAAAAGTTGTTGATTGTGACTATAGATTTCCTGACACATGACCAAATTTCTTCTTTACAGTGTTAAAGTCTGTCCAGCTGCCAACCCCCCTTTCCACATACACACAAATAAATGATCTGCTGACAGAATTTTCAGGCTGTTCTCACTGTTCTGGGTGTTCCACACAGAGAAAACTGGAGCAGCTGCAACTCACACTCCTTTATTTAATATGTATCAACGCCAGCCAGTATCTAATGGACGTAATGATTGAATACTGACAAGCATATTTTTCCAGCCCAGTTCTCCTTTGGCAATAATGCCTGACCAAGATTGATGACTCCAATACCAAAGCAGGCAGTTTGTTTGTTTCTTCTATAGGCTTCATTTTTCAAATAGTCTCAGATTCCCCTTCCCTCTCCCAAAGGAAAAGGGAACGGAAAATTGTGATGACTACAGAGATACCTGTGTAAGTGCAGCTGCCATCTCCTCAGGCCACCAAACCACAAAGGTCAGATTCACTAATACGCTAACTTGGTTTATTCTAGCATAATGTAGGTGGGTTTGTATCAGTATAAAACTGGTCTGTCACAGTGACACAACCCGCTCCCCCGGTGAGGGATTCGCTTACTGGTGTGGAACGAAACCTTCTCGGGTCTGATTGGATTACAACAGGCACATTTCACACATACTTATCAAGGGCCCACACAAGATTCAAGGCTGTTCTCAAAAATAAGAGTGTCAGCAGCACAAACCAAAAAGAACAAAACAGACTCCACATACAAGGCATGGTTTTCCTTTTTGCACTGTCTTTAGGAGTCAGCAGCAGAACGCAAGGACATCTGAGAACAGCAAGGAAACATTGACATGCAAAGCTGAGCTAGAAGCCGTTTTACAGCAGGGAGCAAGGCTGTAGTGTATGTGACTCCAAAAATATGACAGCTAAAGTTTGTCTTGCCTAGGGAGAATCCACTGGGAGGCAAAGTACACTGCTGTACGCTACAGATGGCGATTACCTAGAAAAAGAACAGAGGAAACGGGAGAAAGCTCTAAAATAAGAAGTCGATGGTATATTCTACTCTCAAAGGAGAAACCTGGTAATGTTGTATTTGTAGATCAACTCTCCTATGTTTTTATCATGAGCAGTTTGGATCTGGCCTACTGTAGTTGCATCAGTTCAATTTTTATATGCTTTTTACAAAGGAGTCACCTGTGTTTTCAGGTACATTTAAAAAAAATGAAGACACATGCTTCTTACTGGCATAGCAGACATACAAGAGAGATGCTCAAGGGCTGGACATGGGAACATACCTGCTTTTCCTGAATCCTATCTGTGGCAGAAACTGCTTCCATGTCCCACCACTGTAACAACAGAGTCACTCTCCATTGTAAACTGATCCCCCCCCGCAAAAAAAGGCAAAAAACAGTGTTCCATGAGCCTCTGAATACTGCCCAGTGAATGTGCCCAGGCTCAGAAACCAGCTGCATCTTTCTCAGCTCCAGTCAAGATGCAACACATACAAGAAGCAGAATTTCTTGTAAGCCATAAGGAGAAATAGCCTCTCTCTAAAATTTCCCGAGTCCCATTTATATGAGACCTTAGAAAGCCGTTGTAAGTGTACTTCAGAGCCAAAGACAAAAAGCAATTGCAGAAATGGGTCCCCAGAGGGATCTTTGCTCATTCTTAGCCTAGAGAATTTCTTGCTAGTCTATTACGCTGTTCCTAATTTGAAACAACGTGTGATATATAGGAAAGGTTAACTAGGACTGATCAGTGGTAGAAAGTGCATTTTACACTGAATTAGGTAAAGGTAAACAGGAGCCAGCAGCTGTGCTCTGCAGTAGATCTATACTGCAGTGATCCCATCCTCTTGTAAATCCTTTCCCTAAAGAAGCATCACCACACTTACACACCTGACAAAGCTCAAAAAATGCCATGACACACACCTTCAAATAAAGACCCATTTTAATTTCAAAAACACAAGCAAGACATTTCATTCATTCTTGATGACCTTGAACCATTGATTCTCACCCATACATCCCCAATAACTTTACTGATATCCTTCACTCAACCCACTGGTTCCACCTTACATCTTTGTTTCAGTTTCCCCTCAATTTCCACAAATATTTTCAAAAAAATCCATGAGCACCTCACAATCCTGTAATCTTTGATTACAGATGAGACAAAGGCAAATTATAAGGTCTGGATTAAGTGCAAAGACATTTGGTGAATGTCATTTGGAAAACACAAGAGCCACAAATAAACCCACAGACATTTATTGCTTTGAAACACTCTTTGCTCTCAGTAATACCTAAATCTACCTCATCTGCTTCTTATTTGCTTCTCACTTTATTGGAGGTTTTCCTGAGAGCAGAGGTGCCTTTGAGCAAGGGTAGAGCAACCAAGAACAAAGTCTTACTTGAGCCGAATCTGAGAGGTTGAACGTTTGGGAAAGGGGACAGCAAAGTAGCAAGATGCACCATTAAAATGTAAATGCACAGTGGCTCACATAAGCTCTGTAATAGTGGAAAAGCAAGCTCTCACTATATTCTTCAGCACTCTAGTTGTCAGGGTATGCTAGTGAACGGCGATAGAAACTCCATCATGGATGTTACAACATGCCCTCCACAGACACATAGGCCACATGAACATGTTTGTACACCAATGAAACCTGAATTTTAAGGACCGAAACCAAATTAGCAACTCTACTAATGACAAGACTAAAGTATCTTTGTAACTATGAATTTAAGGATTGGACAAAAAAACCCCTCCTGACCCAGAATCCACTGCACTCACACCTAATGATGAGGCTCAGGTACCTCTCTAAAAATGCCATAAAAGTTAACATAGTTTTCTTTACTACATTGCAGGATCATTCTGAGTGGAATGGGCCTTGTGACCGCAGATGAGAAAGCCTTTACGCTTACCCTGTATCACACACTGCTGGGACAGAACACCACACGGCGCTCCCACCAACATCCCATGCAAGGAAAGAATTACTGATCACTAGGCATCTTGCAGGAACATGATTTGCTGGCATTTGTTTTAGAACACTGTTACTACTTTCAATACTCTCAGAAGGTGTTGACAGCAAAGGATAGAAGTAAATCCTGAAAACAGAAACTAGTTCCTCGTCTTTCAGCACAGCAAAGCAAAAGCTAGCCCAAGATACCTAAAGAAGCAGACATTGACTTGAAACTTTCTTTATTTCACCTTACTGTCATAGGTGTGCCCGTGGCTCTGGTGAATCAGACTGGATTTCCACTACTTATTTTGACACAATTCCCACAGCCCTTTTAAAAAAGGGGAGGAGGAAAAAGCACAAGTTTTATTTCTTACACACTAAAAATGGCACTGTCACTAGCTGAATTTTCTTTTTGGTTTTCTTGGAGGTTTTTGTTTACTCTCTTCAGTAGATAGATCAGTTGTACTTCTCAGAGTCTGGTTTTATCTCCAGCTTGGGACTGGGTGGGGAGAGGGTGACAAAGAATGAGAAAGCTAGAAAACCAAGGGAAAAAAGGGTGTTTCTTTCACATTGTGATAGGAGACACAATCACAAGACACCACAGTTTCCAGAGAGTTTTTTATACCATCAATTTCAGTTAATTCTTAATAATACATGAGTAAAACACATGCCAAGAACAGAAAAGGGATTAGCAACTTTAATAGGCCCGCTTTTTTAATTCATAACCTGGTTCAGACAAATCTTTGCCTGGAAACGCTCCTTCTCCAGGTGCATCTAGAAATTTTTCACCAGAAAGTGTTACCACTCACACTGTAAACAGCCTGGCCCTGTAAGAATACAGCTAATTAGCATCTATAGTAGTATTTGATAAAAATGTAATGGTACAAGAACATACAGAGACTCACAAGTCTCTGACACAAGTGACTTGGAAGCAGCCCTGCACTGCTCTGGTCAAAAGCAAATGCATGAAAAGAGACTGGGTAATTTATTGTTGTCATCTTAGGTAGAAGGATGGACTCTACAGGACCAGAGAGCAGCACGGTGTTCCCAGGGAACAAACTGAAAAGAGGGTTCTGATATTCACAGTTTAACATTAAGCAGAGGTTGGGTCACTATTGATGTTTTCAATTCATTAGATACAAATTTCCAAAGAAATGCAGTCAAGAAATACAGACAAAACAAAGAAATCTTGCTGCTTATCAAATGCATACACAGACTTACATCCTCTTCTTTACTTCATAAATGTTTGATTCTAATTCATGATGTGCTTTACTCAGAGCAGTATGAAAGTCTCTAGTGTTTGTTGTCCTATGATGGCTTGGCTTGCACACACAACCCAACACATATCTATATGGGTAATTCATGAGAGTAATTTTGCATCATTACTGCTCCCATTTACTTCTACAACAGTAGCATTAAGGTGTTGCTGGATAATAGACACCCTACTCTGTCATACAGTGTATAAAACATACCAAATCCTCACAGCCAAGTTGTAACAGAAGTTCAAGTTAACATAAACACAATCAAGCGTGAGAAAACCACTACAAAAGAAGTATCACCCAGTTAGCCACTAGATATAGGCACAGATTACTGCCTCAGAATCATCCAAACCCTTATTTTCTCTGAAAAATAAATATACATCAGCAGAACTCCAAACTCTGCTCTATCCACTAAAATTATCAGCAATTGCCTTAAATCTTACAGCTGTCACAGAAGTGAGTACTGAAGATACAGCTCTCAAAGCAAGACTTTTTCCCTTGAAGTGCTGTTTTGTATTTTAAATCATTTGCAGACATGGGGGGATACAGTCCAAATTGCAGGCTACTAGATGTCCAGGTCCTGCAAGATGCCTCAGGTTGGTAAAATAACCTCTGATATCTTCTAATCCGTCTCCAGTTTGCTTCAATAGACTTACTTTCTGTACAACCTGGCAGGTGGTGATCAGTCACTGGGAACTGTAACTCATGGAATAACTGGCTGCTTCGAGGTCCTTTGAAGTGATGTTACTATTCTTGGGATATTTTCTAAAAGCCCTTACTAAATGATCCATATCCTCTGCTGCAGCTAAACAATAATTGATTTTTCTGTTCTTTCTAAGCACTGTACCATTGCCAACATATATTTCTCATTTAAGTTCCTGGAGCATTTTGTTGCCTCTCCAGCTTAATCTCACCTTTCTATAAACTTACTTTATGAGCCTCCCCATCTGTTTCTGCGAGATGTGTGTGCATGTTCTGTATGTGTATCTCTATATATAGCTATTACCCAGACAGGTGTGTGTTTGCTGACTGCTCAGCATGTACAGCCAGCCTGTCAGGAGCTGCCGTGACAGTGCTGTAAAATGAGATTCCAAGTCTGCTTCGCTGCTGATCCTGCTCCACATTTAATTTCTGTGACCATGACGAATTATGCTGGACATCCTGGTTTCTCCTTACTGAGTCATAGCCTGCAACAAAACATCTCTCCCTGGTGTTACACAGATTGGTTTGGGATTACAAACTCTTTATGTGCTTTAAGACTCTATATTTGGCCCATTACCCATTCTGGATTTTATGCTGATAGTAAAGCAGATTGTTAGTACCACATTCTTCTTTATCTGTTTGCCAGTAACATATAACATCAAGCAAAGCATTTGACACTGTCCCGCATGACCTCCTAGTCTCCAAATTGGAAAGTCATGGGCTCGATGAATGGACCACTCAGTGATAAGGAACTGGCTGGATGGCCACACTCAAAGGGTTGTGGTCAATGTCCATGTGGCGGCCAGTGACGAGTGGTGTCCCGCAAGGGTCAGTACTGGGACCAGTACTATTTAACATCTTTGTTGGAGATATGGACAGTGGGATAGAGGCACCCTCAGCAAATTTGCCAATGACACCAAGCTTGGTGGTGCGGTTGACACGCTGGAGGGAAGGGATGCCATCCAGAGGGACCTGGACAGGCTTGAGAGGTGGGCTAGTGCAAATCACATGAAGTTTGACCAAGCCAAGTGCAGAGTCCTACACCTGGGACGTGGCAATCCCAGGCACAAATACAGGTTGGGCAGAGGATGGCTGGAGAGCAGCCCTGAGGAGAAGGACTTTGGAGTGCTCATGGATGAGAAGCTCAGCGTGAGCCAGCAGTGCACACTGACAGCCCAGAAAGCCAACCATATCCTGGGTTGCATCAAAAGAAGTGTGAGCAGCGGGTCACGGGAGGTGATTCTCCCCCTCTACTCTGTGCCTGTGAGACCCCACCTGGAGTACTGTATCCAGCTCTGGAGTCTTCAACATAGAAAAGACATGGACCCGTTGGAACAGGTCCAGCGGAAGGCCGCAAAGATGGGATGGAGCCCCTCTCCTATGAGGACAGGCTGAGGGAGCTGGGGCTGTTCAGCCTGGAGAAGAGAAGGTCCGGGGAGATCTCATATCAGCCTTTCAGTATCTGAAGGGAGCTGCAGGAGAGATGGAGAGGAACTCTTTGTCAGGAAGTGTAGTGATAGGACAAGGGGTAATGGTTTTAAATTGGAAGAGGAGAGATTTAGATTAGATATTAGGAAGAAGTTCTTTACTGTGAGGGTGGCGAGGTACTGGAACAGGTTGCTCAGAGAAGATATGGATGCCCCATCCCCAGAAATGTTTAAGGTCAGGTTGGATGGGGCTTTGAGGAACCTGCTGTAGGGAGAGGTGTCCCTGCCCATTGACAGGAGGTTGGAACTTGATGATCTTTAAGGTCCCTTCCAACTCTAACCATTCTATGATTCTATAAATATTGAATGAAGAATCTAGAACACTAACAAAGAGTCTCATATTGTCATGCCCCTGTCGCTGGCTGTACCCTGGTTGTCAAGGCTCTGAATCCACCCCTACCACATCCTGCCGTCCAGGTGTGGACATCAGCTCCGGAGCTGTACAAAGCTGCAGGAACAAGATCTAGTTTCAAGAGTTGCTTCATTATTGCAATAAGCACAGGATGCAAACCCACAGCTTATTTTAGTGTTCTCAGTAAATGGCTTTGTATACTTGGGTGATCTGAAGAGAGCAGCAGCCAGGTATTTTCTGCTCAAACCACTGGTCCCAGTGGGCCACTAGCCTGTTACATTATTTCTTCACAGCATCGTACTCATCACTGTTTTGGGTAGGGTTTAAAGAGAATGTACGTAAGGCTCTTCTTTCCCAGAAGCATTGTGCACGATCCCTCCAACAACACAAAGCAGGGTGCATGCAATACATTCTCATTTTGCATGCATGCAAAATACGTGTCTTTCTGCCTTTTGGTGTTTTTTTTTTATAGCTGAGGATGTGTTTGTCTTCTTAGGTCCTCAGCTGGGAATTTCACCTCACTAAGCTCCTGTTGTTGCAAGGACCTATGACCTTCAGCATGCCTTTGGGCCCTCGGGCTCTTTTCTTACAGCACAGTATAGCTGTAGATTGTGACTTTTACTGCAGGTCTTAAATTTGTGCAGGGAAGTATTTTGTGCTTTATGGCTATGTGAAGCCATGGAGGACATATTCTTCCACACACTGCATTTACCCCAACCACAATCTCTTTCCAAACTTGTCTTTCCAGATTTTGAGAGACTCTCAGTTGAAGTAAATAGCTGAAAAACAAAAATACTCCTTCTGGGAGTTTTCAAACTAACATTTTTCTAGGAAGCAAGCATTCCTCACCCTGCAGATCAAACACTTCTCAGGATCACCAGCAAGTATCACTTATTCACCAGGAAAACATGCATAGCAGCTCAAAAGAGTCCATGTCCATCAAGGATGGGTCAGGCTCTCACTTCACCAGATCTAAGCATAGTAAGGTTAAAGTGTCAGTAAACACTCTACATCTTGTAGAGTTGAGTACTTGTAGAAAGGTCTCTTTCAGTACTGAGTCCAGATCGTTAAATACACCACAGTGTTCAAGTCCTTGAGACCCTATTTAAGTTCAAGTGCTTGAGTTCAAATGCTTCCATGCTTCAAAACACTGTGTTTACCTGCCCTAGAAACAGCAAGATCCTGTCTGTGCCTCGTACTCAAGGTGAGTGTTCTCGGGCAAGAATTTCTGGATCCTCCCACGCTCAGCAATATTTTTTAAGCCAACACTTACTGTTAAAAAAAAAAAAAAAAAAGTAGACTTGTAGCAAAAGTGCCTTTATTTTGCTAGAAGACACATCTTCCAGACACCTTCTTCTGTTGATACAGTCAGACACCTCAGGTACCACCAGTCCAAGTTCCAGGCTGGCAACCAGACCACATGTCCTTGAGAGGCAGGGGACAGCAGAAAGAAATGGGGGAGCATGTCATTTACTTTTGTTACCCAGACTGTAAAAACCAGGGCACAGATGAGAAAGAGAGGGAAGGACACTGAACTAAAAGGTTTGTTTTGTTGTTTTTTTCCCCCCCTCTTAACAAATTAAGTCTAAAGACTACAGCTTGCATAATTTAACATGTCTGTAAACATGGAACATGCATAATTGATGTTAAACAACATGCTAATCACCTCATAATGTGAATAGAGGGGCAACCTACCCTCAGTTTATGTATAAGTAACAAGATGGAAGCCTGCTGAGCTCTGTATAATAGTTCTCCCCCGCCCCCACCCCTTACATTTGTGTCTCAGCATGATGGTAAACCACAGTTTAGGAAAGAAACCTAATGTATTATTTATGTTAAGCTTTGAACTGAAATGCTTTTCTCCATTTTATATAAATATATATATTATTCCTTCTAATACAGTGATTTATTCTGTCTGGTCACTGTAAGAGTAAGTTCCTCACTGTAAAAAGGGGTCAGCCACGCAGCGAATGCATGGGCAAGATGCTCACTTCTCAGTGCCATGCAACACAGTTCCAATCCTCTCCCCATTCATGTAGCTGCTTTGGAAACTTCACAGAAGTCCAAGGTGTCTACACTGGGGACCACTGCAACAGATGCCTACATAGATGCCCTCCAACAGCTTTAAGACTGAATCCACTGGGAAGGAAAGTACTGCCAAGAGAGTCCAGAATTGTTACTGTTTCTAAGACCAAAACCCTGACTTTCTGCTGACTGACACTGACCTTTGTATAAAAATATGCCAAAACAAACTATTTGGAAATAAACCCTGAAATTATCCTCTGGTGAAGACACAGGCGCTGACATACAGAAACCTCACTCCACAATTAGTGCTGTTGCAAATACAGATACCATCAGCAGCGAGGAAGGAGTACCTTTTCTCCAAGTATTGCTACTCAGAATGAAAGAAGTAGGTCTGACTGCTCTCACAGAAACTGAGAGTTTCTATCCACAGGAGAAAAGAGGTATTATTAGGGAAATAAGTGAAAAATATCTAGGAAACAAAACCAACAGTAACAATACCTAGAGCAGGAACCACAGAGGGAGAGCGATAGGCATGCCTTGCTACAGCACACAAACAGCAGGATTTACAGGGAAGCCAAAAAGCCATGAACACCAGGATGCTGAAAGCAGGGACAGAGCTCCTGTTGACTTCAGAAGGAATATGACTGAGCTTAGTGTGAAATTTGATACTAATTTAATCACATTTTCTCCTCCCAACACGATGGAGATGGGGGCTGAGTTGGACTAGGAGGTATTGCGCGAAAACACAGGAATGAATCCACAAGTAGCTTCCATCTAGCTAACACAATACATACAACTTTTGCCTAGTCAGAGGTCTGGCTTTAATTAAAATCAATCTTAAATAATTTACACGGCATTTCATTAAATGCCTGCTGAGTTAGACCAGGGCACTACCAGTGCAATTTGCTGTATCCAGGATATGAGCTGGGAAACCAAGGTCACAACAGCACATTTCTGTTTCTTTCTCCTTTTTGGAATCTGTTGCTTAAAGATAAAATACCAAATAATTTGTAACCTTGCGCCAGGCAGACCAGCTCTGCCTCATGGAATACGTTAGCCAGATGATTAAAGGACCACAGGTCACCACAAACGGATGAAAGTCATTCTGTTTTAATGCCAGAGCTGTTTCATCAGTGGCACTTTAGAAGCTTGACATGAGGGGTAAATATTTAATGCCGGAGGGTGAATAAAAAAAAAAAAAGAGAGAGAGAAAAAGGCCCAAACCAAAACAACAACAACAAAAAAAACCCCTAATGAGTCAGAAACTTCATACAATCTTTTATTTCTCTAAGAGAATTGAGCAAAAGCCTAAAGGAGGCAGACAACATAGCTAGGACCAGCTGTACTGAAGCAGAAGTGGGTTTATTTTGTCTCTGAAGGTATAGGCACCCTTTAGGATGATGGCTGTACTGGCTGGAAAAGTTAATTGAGCAAACTAACTCCAGGCTCATTCCCATTGCTCACTTTACTCATACCTCTTGGGGTGAATCCTCTCTAACTTGGTTCACCTGGACTTCTACATCTTAAGACATTAAATATCGTGGTTTTCTTAATTTGATTATTTTTGGTGGTGATGTGTTCCAAGGTTCTTGCACAAGTTCTTGGACCCTCAGCCTGCAAGGATGTAATCACAGCAGAAGGCAAGCAGAAAGCAGCAAGGGTAAGTGGAGAAGTGTCTCCACTGAAATGCGAACTGTTCGCTACCAGGGAAGAACAAACACACAGGACACTTCCACTGGGACCCCAAGAGGCTTACCCTTGGGGCTGAAAAGGTCTACAAAACCACCTTGGCTTGCTTACAAAATGCCTCCCCAGGATACATGAACAGATGCAGTAGCTTTAGATCAGCTAGAGAAGATACATCTCTGACCACCATCAGTTTTCAGCTTCAGACATCAACCCTGCCAAGGAGCAGAGACACACCAGATATAAAGCCACCTTTGTATTCCCTTCCTGTTTCATACCAAGGGCAGCCTTGAGAGACCACTGTCTCTAGCACACCTAGACTGAAAACAGGTTTTGCTCAGTCCAAGTTAATCTTTCTGTGCCAAAACATTAAATGATGAAGGAGTCAAAAAAATAAATAAAAAATAAAAAATCACAATCTCAAATAAGACTTACAAAGTCAGGCTCCTGTTAGAGAAATCTGCAAAACAAAAGGCTTTGAACTGCAGGGATTTCTCCTTGGCTTCTCCCTCACCCCTCTGCAAAATAGTATATGCTCCATTTGAGCTCAAAACTCCGCCTTTACTGGGAGCCCAAGGGAAGCAGGGAACTCATCATCAGGAAGAGCAGGGAAAGCACGGTGCTTTCTAGCTGCACAGCAAACCTTTTCTGTTTACAAATCAATGACAGAAACAGAGTGTGTGCACATGTGACAGAAAGATGCATTATACAGAAGGAGATTGGTGCGAGAATTACATTGCTGGGAATGAAATTTATCTCTAAGCCAGATGGAGTTGAGTCTGTTTACGAGTCTGAACTGTGATACCCACCCACTCCATCTGGCTGACACTGAAGGGGAGTCCTCTCAGCAGATACCCTGGAAGCACCGTTTGTCTCCAGCTTGCATTTCGTCATTCCGCTTTAATCAGTGTATTATCTAGACTAGCGATGTAGATGTCATGTAGAGAAAATACCAAGCTATGAAATTCAGCATGCCCTTCCTGATCAATCCTAATAATNCCTGCCAAATTTCTGGAGCAGTATCTCTGCATAGTCAAGCCCTCAAACTCATTTATATAAAGGGTAATTTCCAGTCCTCTTACAACTTGCCTTATTGCGCCTGTAAATTGCATTAACTCACCAAAAGCCCTGTAACACTGCCAGGGAATTTAGAGAACTCAAGATCAACAGAAACGTTTTTCTGGACTATTATTTTTCCTACAACAGTTGAGATGTCCTGACTGTAACCACACTGACATTCAAGTGGGAAGAAACAGCACTGGATATTCTGCCAAGAGCCTTTAGGAGACCATTCTCATGGATACGGTCAACAAGTAGCCTAACAGAAAAAAGCAAACAGACAACACACCACCTCTTCCTCCTCGTTATTGCAATGAGTTGCTGACCTGCAATAATAAACTGGGGTTATGCTGCTACTTACAGTTGCCCGTCTGAACAACGTGATGAAGGACTCACATTGAGCATGAAGAGCAATGCACTGAAAATCATTTATCTTTATATTTAGTAAAACCAAACTGTGATACAAAGCATAAAGAGCTGAGCAAAAACATCTGAGAAAAGTCCATTGCAATTTACATTCAACTCAGTTTGGCCACACAAGCATTGAAGCAGATTTGATATTTGTAAGGAAATATATTAGTGTTGTCAAACTCCTCAACCTGCTTATGGAGTTTTGCCAGTGGAATAGTTTCCCACTGTGCATAAGCTCACAAATAGCAGAGCTTGTTACAAATGCTTCTGGGACAGCCGAACCGGTGCTGATGAATGGGGAACTAGGATCTTCCAGAATTAAAAGCCACAGACCATACAACAGCCTGGTTGTATGGACCAGACTCCACCTGGGTTACCCCACTGCACCCCTCCATAGATTAGCTGGTGAGGGGCTTCATTTTATCACAAACAACAAATAGGATTCTACAACAAACAGGTTATACCGCCACTTGTTTTCCACTGGGAAACAAAGCATATTCCTGATTTTGCATTACCTAATAGGATTCTTGCTAGATGGCCTAAAAATCACAGTAGGCTCCCACAAAGACACTTCAGAAATCCAAAAGATTTTGATGCCATTCACCAAGAAATGATAAGGAAACTCCAAGGAGACAGAGTTACGATTGTATGCACAACAACTCAGGCTTCTGGGAAGCTGTTTGCTTGGGAGCTGTCAGTAATGCAAGCCTTCCTGCCACAACAAGTAGCTGAGCTCTCTTGCCATTCTGGAGAGCTATTTGGAGAAAGATTAAGGGGTGTTTTGTTGTTGTTTGTTGATTTTATGTTTTTTTAAATCTATAGGAAACCTAAAGAATTACTAAAACTAGAGTTCTGGCTAATAGTCTGAGAAGGCAGGGAAAGAAGTTCTTCCATAGTGATCTTTCTGATAACAAGAGAGTCTGGAACGTGTCTCATACAAATCACAGTCTCTCCATTGACTCCAAAGGAGCAACAGAGAGGGAAGAGATGGTCCTTTGAGTAAAGCAGCACCTTCTCAGCACAGTCCAGTTCTCCAACAGACCAGGCAGAGTTTTTAGCTCTGTTCAGCAGGGAACATGGCGTATTAGTCCAAACAAGTTTTCACGATTAAAACATTTGGCGAAATTACTAGTACTAAAACTCAGTGAAAGCACACAGAATATATTCTCAGTGCTGATGTCACAGCTTTGTTACCCTCATTTCTCTTCAGAAGTGATACAGGCTTAACATCCCGAATTAAACAATGAATAAACCAAAAAAGAGTATCCATTTAATATTTGCTGTGAAAATTGCCTCTCATTTCAAATGAGAAAATAGAAGCAAAATAAGAAACTTCAGTAGGGTAAAAGTGACGATTATTGCTTTTAATTTAGCAGAGCCTGTGGGTGAAGCCGAATTACTCCAGAGAACACCCAGTTTTAAGCACAGCAAAGTCAGTCTATGTGACAGCACTGTCATCTAGTGGGCATCTGGGACTATAACATATTTCTCCCTCCTCCCCAACCAGTAGAAAGACTCCTCTCCAGCAACACGTGGGGAGTTCAGGCTGGGAAATAATGGATGTTCATAACTGGAGGCATTTTTCCATTTAAAGATTGCACAGAACACCAACCTTAGAGATTCCCAGAACTACTGCCCACTTCAAAGTAAAGCTTCCTAATAAAGTCAAAAGAAGAAATTTTTCTGAATGGTGACACTAATCCATCACTGAATTCTCTCTTGGGAGAAAACAGTAAAACCGACAAGCCTAGAAGGGTTGCAACCGCAACTACTCCTGAGTTGCAGCATTTAGGTCTGCCTCCAGATTGTAGTCATGTCCATCACTTAGTCCATAAAATACTCTCCAACATGTATTGCTCCAACTCAACCCTCCTGTCTTCCTCCTATTCCCCTTCCTATTCCCAAAACAATATTGTCACCCAGCCCTGCCTCTGGGCCACTAAGTGTTGGACCTTTCTTCCAGGGGATCCTTAGAAGGAGGGCTTCCCCCTTGTCTTTAGCTACAGGAAGTAAGAGCATCAAAACAGCGATTTTTAAAAAAATTTATTTATTTACTGTAATTTTACATTTTGTCCTCCTTCTGCAATCCCTCTGGACAGCATCTGGAGCCTAGATGAGGACAGAGATGGGACTGGGAGCATCATGTGGAAGCTAGAACACTTGAGTCTCTTTTGTGCCACATGAAGCTGAGTCTTTGCTGTTAGGACATCAGCCTAGTTTTAAGTTGTGGGCTTTTCTTCCATGTTCCCACTCATCTCGTTTTTCTAGCAGTCCCTCTTTCCTTTCAGTTTTATATCCTGATCAAAATTGCCCTTTATAACCCAGTTCACCCCTTCTCCAAAGATATTAACCCACTTCATTTGCTGCCTGCTGAGTGAAGAGATAAAAGGACTCTGCTTGTATCAATTTAAGCTCTCTCTTAATAAAGGGAACTAGAGCATTTATGCCAGCAACTATTTACGTCATTATGTGGCATTATAACCAAGTTTAAAGCAAGAGCCTAAAATTCATTCTCTGTTTCTTTCTCTAAGACAGGGAGTGCAATCAATTACTAATGAGACGCCAAATTCTTCATTCCCACCAGAGGAGGACAGAGCTATATTTACAAGCTCAACAGTGTGAGAAAAAGTGGAGTCTTAATTTTAAAGCAGACATGTATAACACAAATTAAACAGCCAAGCTTAACTATGTTGCAGTGGGCTCATCACATTTGCTATGATGAATGTATTATACAAGACTCATCAGCTCCTATGGGGCTTTAAAAAGCAGGAAGGTCAGACACCATCATCATCCTAGAGCATACAATTCCCCATTGTACACAGGAAAGACTGCAGCTCTCTCAAACATCACCTTGAGATGCTTTTACAAGCACCTCCTTTCAAGGGCTACAGCTACTTATAAAATACCTCCAGATCTGAACTGGCCAGATCTGTCAGATGGTTGTCTCACTTTCAGATGACCCTGTGTATCAAATAGAGAGAAACTTCCCCATTCTCTTCAAATGAGATGCTGCCATTGTGAATATCAAGCCGTAATTTATCCATCCTCCAAGTTCTACCTCTTGCCAAGAAATTGACTCTCCTTACCCAGAAAGAAGTGCTGATGCTTTTAAAAAAATGCTTTACCTAAAGTTTCACCTTTCTAAGTTTCAAATAACCCAAGAGAGTCAGAACAGGCTCAGGTGTATTTTTCCACTCTTCCAACTGTGTAAGAGCTTTTCCGTCTCTTACTTTTTCAGCTCTGATCAGGTAAATCCGGTGCTGCAAATCCTGTGGACATTGCCTTCACTTTCATTTTGACTTGAAGCAAAAGGAAACAGAAATATTCATTTAGCTTATTTAGCCTTGTGGTATAGATGCCATTCGTTCAGCCACAAAGAAAAGAAAAAAAAGAAAAAAAAAGTGTTTTTAAGCTTGCATAAGCTTTGCTGAAACAAAAATTAGGTTGAGACCACTGAAATCAGCAAAGCAAACCTGAAGAAGCAGCATTCAGCTTGCAGAATTTTTTTTAAATGGGTAGGTAGGAGGGATTCAAAATCAGGAGCTGGATTCCAAGCACAAAAACAGCAAAGGAAATCCCTGATACTGTGCTTTAGAATATTCTCGTTTAAGATGATCACAGAAGTCTCACTTGAAGCCACTAGATGTCACTCTTGGACTTTCAGTTAAACCAATTATATGGTGGGTTTGGTTTTTTTCCCCTCTAGCTGTTATGCCAGTTGCCACAAAGAATGAAAACCTTGCTGTAATTTTATACCTTAATTTAATATGATGGTTCCACAAGAATATATTTGGCTTAGTGCTTATGGGAGAAGACACATGCTGAATATCCCCTGTATGAGACAGGAATTGGTCTGCTCATAATTCAGCTCATTACATGATCTTCTTAAAAGGAACACAAGCTTCAAGAACTTCTTGTTTAAATATTTATCTTATCCTTAGCATTGTTTAATCCCTCTAGAAACACTAGAAGAAAGCCATACCTTACCAGGGGCAGGGGGAGTAAGGTTGTGGGGTTGGGGTTTTTTTGGCCATCTTCTGTTTGCCAGAGCTGGAAGCACAAAATGAGATGATGTTTCTGGAGGTCTTGTTATTTAAGGAAACTCTGATGGAGGCACGTGGCAAAATCCTTAAAATTTCCCCTTGTGAGGAGGGAAGGGTACAATGGGTGGTACTGAAAAGTATAAAGCAGCAGGGTGAAAAAGGAGCTGGAATAAAGCACAGTACAGCAAGCAGACCAGCAGACCAAGCCAGAATACCACCACCAAAGGGAATTTAAAAAAAGAAAAAACCAAAGAACAACCAAACAACTTTTCAAATTGTCAGTACCAGGATACGACTCCTCAGAAAAGACACGTACATATGGCCACGATGAACAACATGACAGAGCTGGGGTATATTCAGAAACAACAGCACTCTGGTGCCAGATTCAGACCATAATCTTCAGAGTTGGAAGGGACCTTTGAGATGAAGTCCAACCATACACACACAAAAAAACCAAAAAAAAAACCAAAAAAAAAACCAAAAAAAAAACCAAAAAAAAAACCAAAAAAAAAACCAAAAAAAAAACCAAAAAAAAAACAAAAAAAACCAACCCACCAGCAAAAAAGCCCCCCACAAAACAAATCACCCAACCTAATAATCCTGGGCACTACAGCATGCCCTGAAGTCCCACATCTACACGTTTCTTAAATACCTCCAGGGTTGGCGGCTCCACCACCTCCCTGGGCAGGCCATTCCGGTGATACTGTAAAAGCTTAAAACTCCGGACAGCACTATTCCAAGTTCACAGCTACAGATAGCCCTTTAACACACACGGAGGGGCTTCTATCTTCTTTCACAAAGGTTACTTAGATGCTTGAGTAAATCCATCTGACCCTTTTTCAAGGTTGATTAATCAACACACTGGATAAACATTCCCTTGCTAGTAGCAAGTGCACTTATCCATGGAGCAATGCACCTTCCGTGCTGATCCCAGCCAGGAAAGGTCACTGCTTCATAAGACACAGGCTCGGCTTGGTCCAGGAAGGAGCTCTGACATGATCAGATCTCAGCAAAGCACAGGTTTCAATCCTGGCAGGATTAACCCAGCTCCTCACCTCCCAATTTACCCACGTTCAGTTCTTTTAGGAAAGGGGCCACACAGAATTGCCCTTCAAACCAGCAGAGCTATCTGCTGGAGTCAATTCTTCTGGGTCACATTTCCTTCTCTGTAGTTGAGCAGAATTCACCGCTCATAGCCCTCCAGGTTTCTCCCTGCACAACTGAAGGGAGAGCAATAGCCAACAAGCTGAAGTTACACTGCCTTCCTCACACTGAAGTGTGGAGGGAGAAGGATTCCCACTGCCAGAAGGACCCAAGGGTGCCTGTTGTCAGCAAACCAGCAGACGTTCTCCAATCACCTGAAACCCATCACACTGGTGCTGGCCATCATGACACCCCTTTCCTGTTCCACCTCCCACAAGGTCTCTAATGTTTAAGTACGTGGAAGTGATGATTTAAAGACCAGTACACACACTAAGGTAAATATTAATAAAAAAAGACTGAAACCATAAAAATTCTAATCTAGTCAGGAAACAGGAAAAACATAGCATTTCACACAACCAAAATAACGTGATCTCATGCAAGGACTGTTTCATTTATTGCAAACTACAACTGTCAGCCACAGAGAGCCTGGTGGCAACCAACCAGGAGCACCACACAAGAGTTCAATATGCAGCCGAACACAGATACTTCTCCTGGATGTGAAGTCACTGAACTTAAAAATAGTACATTTTGTAGCTGAAGAAGCTCTTATGATGGACACAGCTATAATTACTGCTAAGCAGCTGCTTGCTCTCAATCTTGACTCAGTCTTTTTATCATATGAAACCGCTTCCTATATAAGCAATCAACTTGACAAACAAACCAGATGTTTTCTCCCTCTCCTGCATCATAGCGGCTATGTAAACTATAAAGTGCCTCAGCATTCCTTGTCCTGACCAAGAAACAGGACATCTGCAGTTGGAATTTGGGATGTAGTATAACAAGACTTCTCGCAGAGGCTTCTCAGTATGTCCCAGTCCTGCTTTGGTGTAGAGCACCCACACCACCCAATTAAAGCCTTGATTTATGCAGACAGTCGACTGGAGATACAGTAAATAGAATCATAGAATGGTAAGAGTTGGAAGGGACCTTAATGATCATCAAGTTCCAACCCCCCCTGCCATGGGCAGGGACACCTCCCACTAGAGCAGGTTGCTCAAACCCCCATCCAGTCTGGCCTTAAACACTTCCAGGGATGGGGCATCCATAACTTCTCGGGGCAACCTGTTCCAGTGCCTAACCACCCCCACAGTAAGGAATTTATTTCTGGTATCTAACCTAAATTTCCCTTCTCCCAATTCAAAATATTACCCCTTGTCCTGTCACTACACCTCCTGACGAAAAGTCCCTCTCCATCTCTCCTGTAGGCTCCCTTCAAATACTGGAAGGCTACTATAATAAATAGAACAGGTTGCCCAGAGAAGCTGTGGCTGCCCCATCCCTAGAAGTGTTTAAGGCCAGGCTGGATGGGGCTTTGAGAAACCTGCTCTAGTGGGAGGTGTCCCTGCCCATGACAGGGGGGTTGGAACTTGATGATCTTGAAGGTCCCTCCCAACT